>VWYH01006499.1:0-116071 GCA_013399365.1 Pampusana beccarii
TGGAGAGGGGCAGAGGAGCCACATAAATGATCTCATGCTGGAACAGCTGTGCTGGGAGGACAGGCTGAGAGAGTTGGGGTGTTCAGCTGGGGAAGAGAAGCTCTGGGGAGACCTTAGTGTGGCCTTTCCGGACTTAATAGAGAGATGGGGACAGGCTTTTGAGCAGGGCCTGTTGTGAAAGGACAAGGGGTGATGGTTTTAAACTAAAGGAGGGAGATTCAGGCTGGACATGAGGAAGAAATTGTTGTCCCTGAGGGTGGTGAGAGCCTGGCCCAGGTTCCCAGAGAGGTGGTGGATGAACCATCCCTGGAGACATCCCAGGCCAGGCTGGACGGGGCTCTGAGCAACCTGAGCTGCTGAAGATGTCCCTGTCATGGCAGGGGGGGCACTGGGGGAGCTGGGAAGGTCCCTTCAACCCAAACTGTTCTGTGATTCTATGCGGGACACTGGCTGGTGAGCAGTGACGGGGGGGCACATGGTAGCAGAAAGTGCCCCGTTCCCTAAGCCCTCGTGCAGCCCCAGGGCAGAGATCACTGCGCTGCAGCCCGCGGGTGGTCAGGACAGGGCCACAGGCCGTGCTGCCCTCACCACATCCCTGTGTCTCTCCCACACAGAACCTGCTGCGCGCAGGCAGCTCAGTGCTGGCACCCGAGAACCGGGAGCACTGGGCCATGCTGCCGCACGGCGAGCACGGCAGCGCCAGCCTCATGGAGCAGCTGCGGGACTACTCGGGAACGCTGGCCAGCAACATGAGACTCACCTACCTCAACCCCGTCGGCGTCGTCACCCCCAACATCAGTGAGTAGGAACCAGTTGGTGTAGGGGACTGGCTGGGGTGGTGTGGAACCACTTCACTGTCACACCCTGTCCCCTTCTCCTCATCTCGCTGCACTCCAGCAAGGGTGCTGAACAGGATCCTCACCTCTTTGGCGGTTCTCTCAAACACGGGGAGGTGTTTGTGATAAATGTCCTGGTCCCATCCCTTCCTGGAGCAGCAGAGCCAGGAGTGTGCTCCCCTCTCCCAGTTACCCCCAGTCCAACCTGAGTCTCTAGTGATAAAGCCACTGGTTCCAGTGGCAGGAGTGGCCTGAGGTCTGGACTGGGAAGGACCACTGTAGATGCTGGGATCTCACATCATGCCCAGCCATGGGATATCTCTACAACCCAGCCTGTGGCTCATATGGTCCCTTTGCTGGTGACATCAACCCCGGGGTGCCCAGGAGCGTGATTGCTCTCTAGGTGGCACATCCTAGAGCTGGTTTTTGCTCCCATGCTCCTCCACAGTGCTGAGCATCGACCGCATGGAGAACCGTTCCCACGTCCGCCGGCGCTACCCCCGCTACCACAGCAGCCTCTTCCGCGGCCAGCCCGCCTGGGACCCCCACACCCACGTCGTGCTGCCGCTCTCGGTGCTGAGCCCCCCGAAAGCTGAAGGTGAGCTGTGAGCATCACTCGGGGAGCAGCACGGGTGGGTGTGGAAGGGAGGACGTGCCCCTGCTGAGACCTGTGACCAGCAGTCACCCTTGAGAGCTCAGAGCTGCTGGCCTCACCACATCCCAGAGGATCTTGGTGCCTTCCGAGCATCATGAGCATGTTCTCACCATCCCCTGTTGTGCCTCAGCTGCCCCCACGGTGCTGCCCACGCTGGCTGGGGGTGAAGGGAACTACACGGTGGAGAACTCCTCCCCGAGGCAGGCGCTGCCGGAGCCCGAGCCCGCGCTCACCGTCATCATCCTCATCATGTACCGCACCCTGGGGGGGCTGCTGCCCCCGCGCTACCAGGTGGATCGCCGCAGCCTCAGGTACGTCCCTGCCCCTTGGTCCTCTGCAAGCACTGGAGGAGAGAAGCTGTCTGGGCTCTGCCCTGACCCTCCGGCAGTCGCTGAGCCTGTCTGCAATGGCTGGGGTTTGGTTCCCACCTTGGTGTTGCTCTGCCCCATGTTTCCTGACACCACGGTGCGGGCTGGGCAAAGCTGTTCCTTCTGAGCTGTCAGCACAGGACGTGCAGGATGTCCCCAAGGGCTGCAGGTGCCGGGCACAGTGGTGGCAGAGCTCTATTGCTCCTTGCAGGCTCCCCAAGAACCCGGTGATGAACTCCCCCATCGTCAGCGTGTCCGTGTTCAGCAATCACACCTTCCTGCGGGGGCCCCTGGACACCCCTCTCGTGCTGGAATTTCGCCTGCTAGAGACGGCCAACAGGAGCAAACCTCTTTGCGTCCAGTGGAACCACTCCAACCCGTGAGTCAAGCACGGCAGGGCTGCTTTCCCACGGCACCTCGTTGTTCCCGGTGTCCCCCTGCCCGTGACAGGCTGTGTGACTGGGCAGCACTGGGATGTGGGGGTTTCTGCCCCCTCCTAGGGATTTGCTCCTGCTGGGGGGGGCACAGCAGGATCCCTGCAGGGCTCTGGCTCCAGTGCTGGGGCTGGAGGAGTGCAGTTGTATCTGCTGGGAGAAAACCCTTGCCAGCCATCCCTCTTGTCTGTGGTTCCCTCCCCACACACCACACTCATCTGCCTTCTCTCCTAAGTGCACTCTGCTTTTTTGGTGGCTGCAGGACCAACCCCTCCGGCTTCTGGACAGCCAGGGACTGTGAGCTCGTGTACCGAAACACCACCCATGTGCACTGCCAGTGCTCCCAGTTTGGCACCTTTGGGGTTCTGATGGACAGCTCGCACCGAGAGGTAAGCGTGGGCTGTGGCAGTGCTGGGGGCTGGGTCCCAGAATAAGCAGGCACAGGCAGAAAGCGTCCTGTGGGTCGTGAGTTTGGGAGCTGAGCAGGCTTCCCTTGTCTCCCCCTAACTCCGCTGTTTGCCTTTGGTTCTCTGCTGCTGCAGCAACTGGAAGGTGACCTGGAGACATTGGCAATTGTCACCTATTCCTTGGTGTCTCTCTCCTTGGTGGCTCTGCTGCTGACCTTCTCCTTCCTGACCTGTCTCAAAGGCCTCAAGTCCAACACGTGTGGCATCCACTCCAACATATCGGTCACCCTCTTTTTCTCTGAGCTGCTCTTTCTCCTGGGCATCAACCGCACTGAGAACCAGGTCTGTGAGCTTGAACGCGCACACCCGTGGGACTGGGGACGAGGCATGGATGACGTGGTTAGCATTGGCACCATAGGACCATTTCTGAGTGGCTTTTGTCTCCCCAGTTCCTTTGCACTGTGATTGCCATCCTGCTCCACTGCTTCTTCCTCTCCACCTTCGCCTGGCTTTTCGTCCAGGGCCTCCATATCTACCGAATGCAAACCGAAGCCCGCAACGTCAACTTCGGGGCCATGCGTTTCTACTACGCCATCGGCTGGGGAGTGCCTGCCATCATCACCGGTGAGAGCTGCTGCTCCTACTGCTGTGCCGAAAGCTCTGGCTCTCAGCAGCGTCCTGGTCCGTGGGTGTTGCCTGGCTCATGGACCTGGTGGGGAGAGCTGAGGGTGCTGTGGTGGGCGGCTGGGGACTGCGTATTGAGGGCTGGCATCTTGCCTCCTGGGGAGGAGTAATTCCTCAGTGCATGCCCCATGGGCACGGGGCTCCTGCTGTCCCAGGGCTCACAGAATCACAGAATGTCCTGAGCTGGAAGGAACCACAAGGATCACAAAGTCCCACTCCTGTCCCTGCACAGGACACCCCACAGCTCACACCGTGTGTCTGAGGACATTGTCCAAATGCTTCTTGAATCCGGTCAGGCTTGGGGTTGTGACCCCTCCCTGGGGAGCCTGGTCCAGTGTCCAGCACCTCTGGGTACAGAACCTTTTCCTCATGTCCCACTGACCCTCCCCAGCACATCCTCCTGCCATTCCCTGGGTTCTGTCACCGTCACAGAGAGAAGAGCTCAGCCCTGCCCCTCCTGCTTCCCTGCTGAGGAACCTGCAGCCCCATGAGCTCTGCCCTCAGTCTCCTCCAGGGAGCTCCTCATACGCCTCATACGCCTTCCCCTCCAAACCCTCCACCAAGTTATGGCTTATGGTTCAGGTCCCCTGGCTGCTGGCCATGAGCATGGGCCTTGTGTCGGGAACACAAGGAGAAAAGGCAATACAGGCCCTGGTGTGGGGACTTGCAGTCCTGGCTCTTTCCCCCATGGCGGGGAAGCCTGTGCCCAGGGCAAGGAGCAGGGAGAGAGCAGCCTCCTCGTGGCCTTCAGTGCTGGGGTGGGGTCAGCGTGGCTTGGATGGGTCCGAGGCTGCTGGGTCTGGCCCTGACGTCTCCTTTCGCCCCGCAGGGCTGGCTGTTGGCCTGGATCCTGAGGGCTATGGGAACCCCGACTTCTGCTGGATTTCCATTCATGATAAGCTGGTCTGGAGCTTTGCAGGCCCCATTACTGTCGTCATTGTGGTAAAACCCTGTCCTGTTTCACCCACAGCCCTTGCCTACCTCCCTTTTCCGCACCACGGGCACTTGTCCCTTCCTTGGCTGCCCACTGCCTGCCCCTGTCTCTGTTCTCTCCCTCCTCGGTCAGAAACCCTCTCTCTGCCCCTCCTCGCTCCAGCCAAACCTAGGGGAGGCCATGGCTTGGGCGTGAAGGGGAAAGGAGGGGACGTTCCCATGGGCCTGGGGGACCCGGAGTCTGCCCATGCTCTGGCTTTGGGGGTGTCAGGTCAGAGCCAGCCCTTGGCACGGCTTCTGATCAGTGCCGATGCTTTCAGATGAATGGGGTCATGTTCCTGCTTGTGGCCAAGATGTCCTGTTCCCCAGGCCAAAAGGAGACCAAGAAGAAATCGGTTCTGTGAGTATTAGTGGCCAGACTCCCAGCAGAGCTCCTGTGGCTCATGCTTTTTAGCATTTTCAGTGACCATCCTTCCTCTTCCACCATCGCAGAGTTGCCCCTCTGGGCGTCCAGCCTTGCAGCGTTCTCCTCTCCCACACCCACTGGCCACGTTAACCCTTCCTAAACCTTGTCCTTTCCTCTTGTTCCTACGTCCCCATCTCCTCACTGTCCCACCAGCCTGTCCCCGTTCACCGCCTGCCCTCACAGCCACCCCTCACATCTGCTCAGATTGTCGACTCTCAGCTTCTGCTGCTGCTTCTCCTACACGCTCCTTGTGAGACCTCTCCCTGCTCCCTCCTGGGCCAGGCCTGAGCTTGGCTCAGCTCTTGGTGGCTCCAAATGACCTGGGACGTTTGGGCTGCTGTGTTTGCCATGTGTGATCCAGAAGGGAAGGCCCGTGGGGCTGGGGGAGCCGGGACGTGCCCGCGGCGCTGGGCAGGAGCACGCTGTCCCCTCTGGATCTCTGTCTGTGAGTGCTAGACTGTAGATTAACACGCCACACTAACCTCTCGGTGTGTGTCTGTGTGCCTGTCTGTCTGTCTCTCTCTCTCCAGCATGACGTTACGGAGCTCCTTTGTTCTGCTTCTAGTTATTAGCACTACCTGGCTCTTTGGCCTCTTGGCTGTCAACAACAGTGTCCTGGCTTTCCACTACCTCTACACTGTCCTCTGCAGCCTCCAGGTAACTGCCTGGCCTCTGCCTGGGGAGGGCACAAGTCAGCCCAGGACAGTGTCCCTTTTGTCCCCGCAGCCATCTGTGGAGAGCGGGCGCCGTGTGCATTGCCCCCAGTGTCCCACTGTACTCCTTGTCCCTCCTACTGTCACCACTGCAGCAGCAGGTGACTCCTACCAGTCCTGGCTGCTGTCCCCGCGGTGAGGGGTGGCACGGCGCAGGACGTGGCTGAGAGGTGCTGGGTTCAGAGGTGACATCCAAAGGACCATCTTTGGAGGGAAGGGGCCTCCATGCTTCCAGAGGGCAGAGCAAGAGAGCACCCTGCAGCGGAGGTGCCAGACACCCCGATATGACCCACGGCAGTGCCCTGTAGACCTCCTGCCACCACCATGGCTGGTGTCACTGCAGGGGACCCTGCCAGCTGCTCCTTGGCCACTGCCAGCCAGGACACCCCAGCCATTCCCCCCTCTCCCATGGCCACACGGGAGGTAGCACTGGCCGGTGCTGGGGGGCTCTTGGTGTATCCCGGTGCTGGAGGCCACCAAAGCCAGCATGCTGGGCTCTGCAGGAGCCGGGGACTGTCCCAGCAAGGGGCTGTCTCTGATGTCATCTGTCCCTGCAGGGTCTGGCGGTGCTGGTCCTGTTCTGCGTGCTGAACGAGGAGGTGCAGGAGGCCTGGAAGCTGGGCTGCCTCGGCAAGAAGGGGCAGAGCGAGGAGACCGCGAGGAGCGTGCAGGTGGGAGAGCAGGAGCAGCCCAAGGGTCTGGGGACAGACACTGAGGTGCTGGAGCGCGTTCAGAGGAGGGAACGGAGCTGGTGAGGGGCTGGAGCACAAGTGTGGTGGGAGCGGCTGAGGGAGCTGGGGGTTCAGCTGGAGAACAGGAGCTGAGGGGAGACCTTCTGATCTCTGAACTGCCTGAAAGGAGCTTGTAGTATGGAGGGGGTTGGTCTCTTCTCCTGAGTAACAACCGGTAGGATGAGAGGACATGGCCTCAAGCTGCACCAGGAAAGGTTCAGATTGGATATTGGGAAAAAGTCCTTCCCGGAAAGGGCTGTGGGGCATTGGAACAGGCTGCCCAGGGCAGTGCTGGAGTCACCATCCCTGGAGGGGTTGGACAGACGGAGATGAGGTTCTCAGGGACATGGGGCAGTGCTGGGATGGGTTAACAATTGGACTCAATGACCTTCAGGGTCTCTTCCAACCAAAGTGATTCTGTGATTGCCTGGGACAAGAGCTGATGGAGGTGTCCCTGGGGGGATGGCAGGTACAGGTGGGACGGCCATTCCCTGGGCTGCTGTGGCACCTTCTTACCAGAGCCTGTCCCCTCTCTCCCCGCCTTGCAGGGCCCCAGCGCCTACAACAACACGGCACTGTTTGAGGAGAGTGGGCTCATCCGCATCACCCTGGGGGCCTCCACCATCTCGTCGGTGAGCAGTGTGCGCTCTGCCCGCACCCACTCCAGCCAGCGGCCGTACCTCAGGTAGGGAGCGGTGTGGGGCTGCGGGGGTGCCCGGGCAGAGTGGGGGCTCCTGCCGCTCTGACCCTTCGAGCCTCTTGTCTTTCAGAGACAATGTGGCAGCACGTCAGGGCTCAGCCCTGGATCACAGCTTGCTGGCTCACGCCGGCCCCACGGACATCGACGTGGCCATGTTCCACCGTGATGCTGGGGGAGGTAAGGCTCAGCTTGGGGCCGATCCTGCACATCCCGAGTTAACTCCTGGCTTAAGGAAATCCTTCCTGGTGCAGGCTGTGGCTGTACGATTACATCCTCCACCTTGTGATAGGACCCGAGGGAATGGCAGGAAGATGTGCCAGGAGAGGTTTATATTGGACATGAGGGAAAGGTTCTTCACACAGAGGGTGCTGGACACTGGAACAGGCTCCCCAGGGAGGGGTCACAGCCCCAACCTGACAGTGTTCAAGAAGGAACTGGACAACACCCTCAGACACATGGTGTGAATTTCAGGGTTGTCCTGTGCAGGGACAGGAGCTGGACTCAGTGATCCTTTCAGTACCTGAAAGGGGCTGATAAGAAAGATGAGGACAGAATTTTAGCAGGCCCTGTTGCAATAGGACAAGGGGTGATGGTTTTAAACTAAAGGAGGGAGATTCAGGCTGGACATGAGGAAGAAATTGTTGGCCCTGAGGGTGGTGAGAGCCTGGCCCAGGTTCCCAGAGAGGTGGTGGGTGAACCATCCCTGGAGACATCCCAGGCCAGGCTGGACGGGGCTCTGAGCAACCTGAGCTGGTGAAGATGTCCCTGTCATGGCAGGGGGGGCACTGGATGGGCTGTGAAGGTCTGTTCCGACACAAACTGTTCCATGATTCTATGGTTCTGTGTTCCTGGAGGCAGTCAGAGCCCGGCTGGCCCTGCCACCAGGAGCCTCTCCCACCTTCATTCCAAACATCTCCCCAACACACACCATGTCCCTACAGACCAGGACTCGGACTCAGACAGCGACCTGTCTCTGGATGAAGAACGCAGCCTCTCCATCCCGTCCTCGGAGAGTGAGGAGAACGTCCGCCTGCGGGGCCGCTTCCAGCGCCAGTTCAAGCGGGCAGCACACAGCGAACGCCTCCTCACCAACCCCACCAACACCACCCCCAAAGGCAAGTGCGGGGGCTCCGGCAGGGTACAGGGAGAGCTCAGGTCCCTGGGGACAGGCCATGGCTTGCGATGGCTTCGTTTGCCCCTCACAGAAGTATTCTCTCCCTTTTCCCCCGTGCCCGTTTTGCTGTGTCCTTCACCAGACGTGGATGGCAACGACCTCATGTCGTACTGGCCAGCTCTGGGCGAGTGCGAGGTTCACCCCTGCTCCCTGCAGAAGTGGGGCTCCGAGAGGAAACTGGGATTCGACATCAACAAGGATGCGGCCAACAATAATCAGCCGGACTTGGCCTTGACCAGCGGGGACGAGAACTCGCTCACGCAGACCCAACGGCAAAGAAAAGGTAACAGCGTGGAGCACGTGGGCAAGTGTGGCCTTGCCTGGCTCAGGTTGACATGGCCCCGAAGGCCATTGCATCCATCTTGTCACGTCCTTGGGGAACTACGGCTCATCTTCCCCAGCGTTCATGCTCTTTTTAGTGTTCTACAAAGATCTGACTTCTCTTTCTGTCCGGTGCAGGGATTTTGAAGAACCGCCTCCAATACCCTCCGACTCTCCAAGGCCTGCCGGCCGTCGGCAGGATGACCAACGAGCTGACGTGGTACAAGACATCCACGCTGGGTCACCGGGCTGTCCCCGCCGCCTCCTACGGCAGGATCTACTCCGGGGCGGGCAGCCTGTCACAGCCAGCCAGCCGCTACTCCTCGCGCGAGCAGCTCGACATGCTGATGAGGAGACAGATGTCCCGAGAGCAGCTGAGCAGACACAACTCAGGAGAGTGTTTGGAAACCGTGCCCAGCCGGCACGGCTCCAGGGAGGAGCTGGACACCATCCCCAGCAGGCATGGGTCTACGGAACACCTGGAAAGTATCCCGAGCAGACACGGGTCTAGGGAAAATTTGGATGTGCTCGCTGCTCGGCCCAGCCAGAGAGATCACGGGAACACGCTGCCGCGGAGGCAGGGCTCCAGAGACCGCCTGGACGCTCTACCCTGCAGATTTGGGTCAAGAGAGCAGCTAGACTGTGGGCCAGTAACAGAGGTCTCTAGAGAGTGGCTAAACACATTGCCAAGTAGGCAAGTGTCCAGAGACCCAATAGGCACGTTGCCAAGTCGAGAGACTTCTCGAGAACAATTGGATTTGCTTTCTAGAAGACAGCCTTCAAGGGACCAGCTCGTGTCGGCTAGACAAACTTCAAGGGAGCAGCTGGACTTTCTCTCTAGAAGATGTAATTCCAGAGAAGCTCTGGACACAGTGCCTAGCAGGCATCCCTCGCAGGACAACCTGGGCAGCCTCTCCCGGAGGCAGCTGTCTAGGGAAAGCCTAGAGCCGCTGTCGAGGAGACAGCCTTCTAGAGAGAACCTGGAGGCCGTTCCCAGCCGACATCCCTCCACCGAACAGTTAGATATCCTTTCTTCCATCCTTGCTTCTTTTAACTCCTCTGTCCTGTCCTCGGTGCAATCTTCCAGCACGCCCTCAGGCCCCCAGACCACTGCCACCCCCTCTGCCATGCAGACCTCGACACCCTCCGCCATGTGCCCCTCCACACCTCGCTCCGCCACCTCCCACAGCATTTCGGAGCTGTCGCCGGACTCAGAGTAAGTGTGGCCTTTCCTCGGCCAGGCTTTGTTCAGCTGGTCCTGGGCATCGTGCACCTGCCTGGCTTCTTCCGGATGGGGGTTTGGGTTGGGGGGAGTAGGGCTGTGTAAGGAGAAGCACCCAGGGCAAGTGGTCGGTGTCTCCTGGTCCTGAATAACGACTGGGCAGGGAGAACCCTTGGGTGCGATGGCTGGGCTGGCTGGAGAGTAGGAGAGGGTACGGAAGCACAGTAAATCCAGAATATCACAGGGCCTCTTAAAGTCTTCTTTTTTACCTCCTCTTCCACTTACCTTCTATATCCACTCAAAGGAAATTTTGTTTTCGGTCCACTTAGAAGAGAGCTGCTTGCTTGGAGTACAGGAAAGAAAATAGTAAAAAGCTAAAACTCTAGTTTCTTCCGTATGGAATATTCCGTTTTCTGAAAATTACCTTAAGCTAATAAGGCTGCAGAACAAGTTCTCTGTGAATTCAGGCCATTTTGTGCCTTAAAGGCTTTTTCCTCAAGAAGCGAAGGAAATAATAATAAAAATAAATCTAGCCATGCAATTAAATATTAAAACTTTGAAAAGCGATTAAACAGAGCCCCTTCCTCCTTTTATTTTTTCCGCCTATTCTAAACAAGCCCAAAGCACTGTGCAAGCTACAAAGGGAGGTCATGAAACACAACCCAGTCCCTCTGGTCATTAGCCAGAAAACTGAAATACAGATGTTTCTGGGGCACACCAGGGTAGTTTTTAAGTCGGACACAACTTGAGCCCTGCCTGCCACAGCCACATTTCTCCCTGGGGACCCTGGCCCAGTCTGTCATTTCTTCCCCTCCAGCTCTGTTCCCTGCTGGTACTGGTGTCACCCCATCCCTCCCATCCATCCCACCCCATCCCATCTTTCCTCTTCCCTCGCCTCAGGGACTTGGGAAACAGTTGCACTACCCTGACGCAGGATTTCCTGCGCTGTCCCCATCTGGCATCACTGGGGGAGGCAGTGGAGCCTGGGGGGGATGCCGCATCTTAACGTTGTTTTTCTTTTCTCCGAGAAGAATAAGAACCGAGGGCCATTCCTGAGGGGCTGAAGCCATTGGCAAGAGAGACAGAAGAAGCAGGGCCCTTTGCCAAGCCGGGCGCTGCCAGCTGAGGTTTGATGTCCCCAGGGGGCAGGGGCCAGAACTGATGATGCTCAGAGGCCCCAAACCTCCCCTGCCCTCCCCTACCCCTGGGCCGAGGGGCCGGCAGCCCTGGCAGCCCTGCCGGGAGCCTCCTCCGGGCTCCCTGTCACCCGCCTGGTGTGACAGGTACGGCAGGAGCCTGCTGGGCCGAGGGGGTGTCCCTGACCCCCCAGGGCCGAGCTCTTTCTCCACCACCCATTTGTACGCAGGGTGTGCGTGGAGGGTGGGCAGGGGCAGCGGGATGGAAACGGAGCCCAGGACGTGGGGGCGGGGGAGGGTTTTTTCTACCTTTTTGTATCTTTGTAATCAGAGAGAAGAGAAATTTCTATGGTTATTTTTACGGATGGTCTGTTCCCAGGACCTGGAGCATTTGTTTTCACCAACAGCCCTTTGCCAGCTTCCCTGGGGGTACCAGGGACTGCGATCGCTGGAGAGACGGTGCCAGGGCAGCCCTTACGGCTCTGCCAGCGCCGCTTCGTCCCATCCCCGCTGCCCCTCGCCCTCCCACCGCACAGCTCCATGTGTCTCGGTGCTGTCCCCCTGCCCTCCCGTGGGGCTGTCCCCATCCCTGAGCCGGGACTGTGCCCCACAAGTGAGTGGGGCAGCAAATTCAACACTAGGGACCATCGGGAGTGGAAACGAGCTTTGATCTTCAGTCCCGTCCTGTACCAGGATGGTCCCGCTCCTCCAAGCGCTGGTTTGCTCCGCTCAGCAAACGGGCGCGATGTTTTTACCCGCTGGATGTTGTGCTCTTTAACCTGTGTGTTACAGAGCAAACCTCTGGTGGTTTGTGGGTCCGGGTGAGGTGCCGGGTGCCCCGGCCCTGCTCGGTTCCCAGAGCCGGCGCTCGCCCTGTGGAGGTTTAGCATCCGCAGGAGCGTGGTGTGGCTCCAGTCTCGGGGTCCAGCATCACCCGCAAAAGTTGTATCTGGCTGGTTCCCCGTGGGCTCTGCCTACACACACACGTGTCCTGCGCTCTCTGGTGGGCAGAGACCCCCAGCTCTGAGCAGCCTGGATTTTGGGAGGTGGAGGTAAAACAGCACTTTGCCCTCTCTGGAAATTCAGGCCGCCCTGTTGGTTTCTCTGCTCGGCCGGGGCCTGGCCCTGCAGGGAGGTGACACTCCTGTGCCTGGGGGGGCCGGCTCGGGGGGCCGGCACGTTCCCTGTCACCTGCCGAGCGCGGTGCCTCCGCTCGGCTGTCCCCGTGGTGCTTTCGGGGCTGCGTGACAGCGCGCTCCGTACTGCCTTACTGCCACACCGCCGCGGCTCCTTCCTGCAGCCCAGCCCGGCGCGTTTACAAGAGAGGGCTCCTGCCGCTGCCCTCCAGGTCCCCAGGGAGGCCATGGCCTCTCAGTTACGTCCCCGAGTCAGCGGGGAGAGCGTGGAGGGAGCAGAAGGGCTGGGGGACGGGGGCTGCGTGTCCCCAGCACAGCCCGGGCGACAGGCTGGCGCTGCCCCTCTCGCAGGGACAGGGAGGGAAGGGCCTGCTGACACGTTTACAGGCCGTGCAGAGGGAAAACCTGCCGGCCCCGCACGCCGGGGACAGCCGGGACCCTCCGCGCTGCCTGGCTTTGCCTTCGGGAACAAGTTCGTTTACATGTTTAATCTCCTGGGCTCCTGCCCCTGCTGCACCGTACGGCCCATGTTGCTGCCACGTTGGGCACGGAGGCTCTTTGTGCTGGTGCCAAATGGAGAGCAAGTGCCAAAAACGAAGAGAGCAGTGGAGCGGGGGGCTGGCCCCACAGAGCTGGGGCTGGCCCCATAGAGCCGGGGCTGGCCCCACAGGGCCGGGCTGTCCCCACAGAGCCGGGGCTGTCCCCACAGGGCCAGGCTGGCCCCACAGAGCCGGGCTGGCCCAGAAGCAGGAGTCAGTCTGTGGCTGGGTCCCTGATTGTAGCGCTGTGGCCTGGGCTCTGGGGAGCATCCTCCTTGGGTTTGGCTTTGTTTCTTTGCGGGGTTTGGTGGTTGTTTTGGTTTTGTTTTTTTTTAAATTTATTTTATTTTCCCTCTCTCCGTCTCCCGATTCTGTGGGCAGGGAGCAGGGAGGTGCTCATGCTCCCCCCAGGCTGTGTAAAAGTGTGTCATGGAAGCGCCAGATTTGGAAATAAAAGTCTATAAAATGGCACTGGCCTCTCTGCTGTCTCCCTGTGCCCGGGGCTCAGGGTCTGCGGTTTGGGGCGATGCCGGGAGGGGGCTTGGCCCGGATTTGGGGCTGGTGACAAGTTCACTGTGGCCCTGGCTGAGGTGAGCACTGGAACAGGCTGCGCAGGGCAGTGGTGGAGTCACCATCCCTGGTTTAGAAGATGTATAGATGAGGTTCTTAGGGATGTGGTTTAGTGCTCGGCTTAGGTTATGATTGGACTTGATGATCTTAACGGTCTCTTCCAACCAAAATGCTTTCAGGTGACAGGCGGTTCTGGTGCTGGCAGCCGTGTGACCGTGGCTGTGTCCAGCTCACCGGGGTTGGCCGCGGTGCTGCGCCGCGGCCCCAGCGCTGGCAGGGCTGTGCTGGCTGCGGTTACCCATGGGGCCCATGCAGTCTGGGCGAGGCCAAGGGTAGAAAATCCACCACCCAAAGGCAGCGTGACCTCAGCGGGGCCCATCCGGGCTGTGGGAAGGAGAGCGAAGCGTGATCCCCGTGTTCTCCATCTCTCCCTTTCTTGTTGTCAAAGGGGAAAGAGCAGGTGAGCAAAGGGCGCTATTGATCCGTGGCGCCCCGAGCAAGGGTTGCCATCAGTCGTCATCCCTCGGTCCCTCCTTAGCGCTGGCCTGAGCCTGACCCAGCGCGGGGCGGCCCCTCAGCGCCGGGGGCCGGGCTCCCCGGGGAGTCCCGCGGTGCCGGGAGCTGCGGCCCAGTCCTGCTGGCCGGGGTGAGGGGCTGGGGGGCCAAGGGGGACCCTGGGCAGGGCGGCCGGGGGGCGGGTGAGAGGCGGGGGTGCAGGAAGCAGGGGTGCAGGGTGGGGAGCAGGAGCGGCGATAAGGACGCAGTAAATGGCACCTGGTGCTATCAGTTGCTACCAAACAGGAGCCCTGTGACGGCCTCCAGTGCCAGGCGAGCGGATAAACGATGGGGAGGCAGCAGCCACGTGCCCGTGTCGGTGTCAGCGTGCTGCTAGCTGGCTGCGGTGGGACCGATGGGCACGGGGTGGGACAGCAGGGCCTGGGGATGCGGGGAACATGGGAGCAGGTTCAGCCCCGTGGCTGAAAAGCAGCCAAGGGGTCTGCATGTGGCTGCTGTGGGGCCCAGGTGGTGCTGACCATGGGGAGAGCCAGGGTGGCCACGGGTTGTCCCCTGCACAGCCAGTGGTGATGGAAATGAGTCTCTCTGACCCTGGAGAGCATCGTCCTGGATGTCAGCACTCGTGCCGCCTGCCAGCCCCATCACACCAGCCAGGGCACCCGGGGCTCCCCAGCTCCTTTCCTGCCCGCCGGCTTCACCCCGCACCCACGCACCGGCCAGCGCAGCCCAGGGGTGTCTGGATTCCACTGCCCTGTCGCCACGGGCCAGACCAAGAGTGACTCGGCAATGCTCCAGAACCAATGGCAGTACCAGGTCGTGGTGGAGCCCGGGAAGGTGTGATGGGTGCAGCGGGGCTCGGGTGCCCGCTGGGGACTTTGGAACAAGATAACGGCTGGGTCTGTGCCTGCCGAGGGAGAGCAGGGCAGTCCACAGGGCACAGCACACCCGTGCCCAGCAGGTAAGCAGGGGCTGGAGCCTGCGGAAAATCGCCCAGGTGCCACAGCCGGAGGCTGCGGGTGACCCTCCTTGCCCTGGGCACAGCTCCTGCTCCACGATGTGGGGTGGGGGGGATGCCCCCAGGAGCCTTGGGGACACAGGGAGGTGGTAGCAGGACCCCGAGCAGTGCCCCAGGGAGGTGAGCACCCGGGTCCCGGGGGGAGGTTGTCACCAGGATGTGCCCAGCAGCAAGAAGAGCCCTGGTCTGTGTCTGGCGCGGGTGCTGGGGCACAGCGGCACCCGGGCATGGCTGCGGGCCAGCAGCTGGGGCTGCCCGGGCAGTGCCCGGGATGGGCTGGCCCTGGGGACAGCGGGGACAGCCCAGGCCTGCTACAGCCGGGGCACCCAGCACAGCGGGGCACTGGAGGAGCACGGCGGGTGCTGGGACGCGGGCAGCTCCTTGGCAGGGCAGGAGGGAGGGAAGGAGCAGGGAGCGGTGTCTCAAAGATCACGGGCAGGTATTAATAAATAGGAGGGAGCAGAGTGTGCGCTCAGCTGGCGACACCTGACGGACTGGGGCACAGCAGGTAGGGGGGCTGGGGACAGCGCGGGGACTCAGGCTGGCACAGCCCTGGGTGTCCCACGAGCAGGTTGCAAGTGGGTGAGCATCTCGGGACCGATCAGGGCCACCAGCTGCGATGGTGGCAGCGCTCAGCGTGAGGCCGGGCTGCGGATCCACAGCGAGACACCTCGGTCCTGCTGCCCCCGTGAAGGGAGAGACCCCAGCCCAGCCCCGCTCCTCTGTGCCCACGGGCTCAGCCCCCGCTGCAGTGCCGGGGCTGGGGAGGGCACCGGTGGGGAGATGGCACCGGCAGGAGATGGCATGGGGTGTAAAATGTGCTGGGGGTTGACATTCCTGCTCCCCTCATGTGTAAAGGGACAAAGTCTGCGGCCGGGGCTGTGGGGTGGGGGAGCTCTGCTCGGCGGCCGTGCTGACCCGCTGCCCCGGCCGCGCTGCCGGACAGAGGAGGACCGAGGTGGGTCCTGCGTGGGCAGGTGGGGGAGCCCCCCGGGGCGGCGGGGAGAGGGCAGCACTGATTGCCAGGATCTTGGCTCCCTCCCTACCTGCACGCTGGCTGCCGGCCACTCTCATCACCAGCTGCTGCCGCTGCTCCAGGACTCCCAAAACGCAGCTCACCCTCAGCCCCAGAGCTGCCCCCGCAAGCCCAGGGCTGGATGGGCGAGGGCGGCTGCAGGAGGGGCCGCGGGGTGCTCAGCTGCCCCTCGTGTCCCCGCAGGGCCGGCAGGCAGGAGTGGCCATGGCGGCAGAGGTGTCGCTGAGCCACCGGCTGCCCCGCGGGGTGCTGAGCGAGGCCGAGCTGGAGGAGGTGGCGCAGAGGACCCCCCCCGCCAAGCGCTCGCTGCACGGCTGCCTCCGCAAGGCCAGGTAGGACCGCGGTGGCCAGGGGGACGCGCCCGGACACGGGGGAATGGCAGGAGGATGTGCTGGGGGGGTCAGGCGGGGAATTAGGAAAAGGTTCTTCACCCAGAGGTGCTGCACACTGAACAGGCTCCCCAGGGAGGGGTCACAGCCCCAACCTGACAGTGTTCAAGAAGAGACTGGACAACGTCCTCAGACACACAGTGTGACCTGTGGGGTGTCCTGTGCAGGGACATGAGCTGGACTCCATGATCCTTGTGCATCCCTTCCAACTCAGGACATTCTGTGATCCTGTGGACCCCGCCAGGCACCGTGTCCCCCAGCCCGGCTGCCACGGGCACCCCAGCTCCAGGTGTCCCGTCCCTGCGGCACACACGCTGCTTCCCCGAGCCCAAACACCCACGTCCCCGCTCTGTCCTCCTGCCTGGAGGGACACCTGGCACCAGCAGCCGGAGGTCCCGCAGGACCCATTGGTTCCCGTGGGGCCTCATGCATCCCTGCTGATGTCCCTGAGCCCCAGCGCTTGTGCTCAGCCCCGGATCCTGCTCCTTCCCTGCCAGATGCTCGGCCTCCGCCGCCAAGTCCCTGCTGTTCCGCTTCCTGCCCTTCCTGCGCTGGCTGCCCCGCTACCCGGTCAAGGACTGGCTGCTGGGGGACATCGCCTCGGGCTTCAGCGTGGGCATCATGCACCTGCCCCAGGGTGAGCGACGCGGTCCCTGTGCCGTGCCCAGGCTGTCAGAGCGGCTGGGGCTCGGCCGTCCATGACATTTCTCCCCTCTCCCCCACGTCCAGGGCTCGCCTACGCGCTGCTGGCCGGGCTCCCGCCTGTCACCGGGCTCTACTCCGCCTTTTACCCCGTCTTCCTCTACTTCTTCTTCGGGACGTCCAGGCACAACTCTGTGGGTGAGCTGAGGGACCACAGGCTCCCACGGGGATGGTGGGGAAGGAGTGAGGATGAGGGGGCAAGCCTTCATCTGTGTCACCTCAGTGGCTGGGGATGGTCTTTCTTGCCTTTAATTTGCCCTGCCAAGGCGGTTGGCCCTAACAGAGCCCAGCCCAAGGGGACAAGCGCCAGTGGACCTCAGAGAGGTCCTGGGGCTCCCTGCCCACCCCCTTCCTGTCCCCAGGCCCCTTCGCCGTCATCTCCGTCATGATCGGCAGCTTGACGGACTCCCTGCTGCCCAGCGACAACTTCCTGGAGTTCGTCAACGGCACCAACGTCACGATGGTCAATGAGGAACAGCGTGATGCTGCCAGGGTGGAGCTGGTGGCCACCATCACTGTCCTGACGGGCATCTTCCAGGTAAGGGGGCCCTGGCCCAGTCTGGCAGGGAACGGGGGGCTTCGGTGCCCCATGGCTGTGGGACACTCCTCCTTCCATCTCTCCTTCCAGGTAGCCCTGGGCCTTCTGCAGTTCGGCTTCGTGGTGACCTACCTCTCGGACCCGCTGGTGCGCGGCTACACCACGGCCGCCTCCGTGCACGTCCTGATCTCCCAGCTCAAGAATGTCTTTGGGGTCTCCTTGGGCGAGTACTCGGGGCCACTCTCGCTGTTCAAGGTGAGCGGACGTTTGCTGCCGCCCTGGGACCCCCCAGGCACTCACCTGTGGGGCACACAGAGGTTCCCAAAAACCTGCCATGGAGGCATCTGCTTTCTCAATCCCGTTTCCTCCTCCCGTGTCCTCTAGACCTTCATTGAGATCTGCCGGAAGCTGCCAGAGACCAACGTGGGCACCCTGGTGACGGCCATCATTGCCATGGTGGCTATCTTCGTTGTGAAAGAGCTCAACCACAAGTTTGCTGCCAAGCTGCCCATGCCCATCCCCATCGAGCTGATCACGGTACCCAGAGCTGCCCCAGCTCCCTGTGGGGGCGCAGCCATGGGCGACCCTGTCCTCTGCAGGGCGGGGAGCGGGGGGACGGGGTGTCATGGCGAGTGCAGCTCCGGGGCGTGCGTCTCCTCCTCCGCCTCGGTCCCTGCGCGCGAAGGCCCTGCCTCACTCCCGCCATCCTCCCCCAGATCATCATCTCCACCGGCATCTCCTACGGTGTCAACCTGTCCGCCAAGTTCGGCATCTCCGTGGTGGGCAACATCCCCAGTGGGTGAGCCGGGCTGGGTGGTGAGGGCGGCTGTGCTGGGGGATCGTGCCACCCTTGAGACCCCGCTTTTGAGCCCCGTCTCCCCGTCTTGGCTGTAGGTTGAAGCCGCCTGTGGTCCCTAACTTCAGCTACTTTGGGCAGGTGGTGGGCAATGCCTTCGCCATCGCTGTGGTGGGCTACGCCATCTGCATCTCCCTGGGCAAGATCTTTGCCCTGAAGCACGGCTACAAAGTGGACAGCAACCAGGTGATGCTGGGACCAAGCTGGTGAGGGGCTGGAGCACAAGTGTGATGGGAGCGGCTGAGGGAGCTGGGGGTTCAGCTGGAGAACAGGAGCTGAGGGGAGACCTTCTGATCTCTGAACTGCCTGAAAGGAGCTTGGAGCCAGGGGGGTCGGGCTCTGCTCCCCAGGAACAAGCGCCAGGAGCAGAGGAAACGGCCTCAAGTTGCACCAGGGAGGTTGAGGTTGGATCTGGGAACAATTTCTTCCCCAAAGGGCTGTGGGGCATTGGAACAGGCTGCCCAGGGCAGTGCTGGAGTCACCATCCCTGGAGGGGTTGGACAGGGAGATGAGGTTCTCAGGACATGGGGCAGTGCCAGGGGTGGGTGGACATTTGGACTTGAAGATCTTAGAGGTCTTTTCCAACCAAAATGATTCTGTGATTCGCTGGATGGAAGCCAAGCTGGTACTTCTTGCACCCAGGGTAATGTACAGTTCTTCCCCACCGCTGCTCTGTCTCTGCAGGAGCTGATCGCGCTGGGCCTCTGCAACTTCTTGGGGGGCTTCTTCCAGTGTTTCGCCATCAGCTGCTCCATGTCGCGGAGCCTGGTGCAGGAGAGCACGGGGGGCAACAGCCAGGTGGGTCTGGGCAGCGCTGACCCTCTGCGGGGCCGGAGCAGGGGCACAGCGAGGGGTGGGGGGCTCAGCCCTCACCTCCTGCTCTCCGTCTGTTCAGGCAGCCGGTGTCATCGCATCGCTGGTCATCCTGGTGACCATCCTGAAGATTGGAGAGCTCTTCAGGGACTTGCCCAAGGTACATCTGGTCCCACAGTCTCCGTGCCATGTCCCTTGGCAAGGTGGTGTGACCAGGGCCCCCCCAGACCTGCCCTCAGCATCCTCATAGCTGCAGGGACTTCTCTCCTAGGCCATCTTAGCTGCCATCATCATCGTCAACCTCAAGGGCATGTTCAAGCAGTTTGCTGACCTCCCCATGCTCTGGAAGTCCAACCGGGTGGACCTGGTAAGGTGCTGACTGGCTCTGGGGCTTTGCTTGTGTCCCTTGAGAAGGATTCTCCATCCTCTTGAGACTTGCAGGAGCCAGCGGGGACACAGTGACACAGCTGACCCTGTTCCCCCCTCCAGATGGTTTGGATTGTGACATTTGTGGCCACCCTCCTCCTGAACTTGGACATTGGCCTGGGGGCCTCGGTGGCCTTTGGGCTGCTCACTGTCATCTTCCGCAGCCAGCTGTGAGTACCGTGGGGCTGGGGCCAGCGCCACGTGTCCCCAGGGCAGGGGACACCTGTCGTGACCTCGGCCCCTCGTTCTGTCCCTGCAGCCCCCACTACTCCATCCTGGGCCGCATCTCTGACACCGATGTCTACAGGGACGTGGCTGAATACCAGCTGGTAACAACAGCAGGGGGTGGGAGAAGAGCTGCCTGATAGAATCAGAGAACAGTTTGGGTTGAAGGGACCTTCCCAGCTCCCCAGTGCCCCCCCTGCCATGACAGGGACATCTTCAGCAGCTCAGGTTGCTCAGAGCCCCGTCCAGCCTGGCCTGGGATGTCTCCAGGGATGGTTCAGCCACCACCTCTCTGGGAACCTGGGCCAGGCTCTCACCACCCTCGGGGCAACAATTTCTTCCTCATGTCCGGCCTGAATCTCCCTCCTTTAGTTTAAAACCATCACCCCTTGTCCTATCACAACAGGCTCTGCTCAAAAGTCTGTCCCCATCTTTCTTATTGGCCCCTTTTAAGTTCAGAAAGGTGCAATAAGGTCTCTACAGAGCTCCTCTTCTCCAGGCTGAACAGCCCAACTCGCTCAGTCTGGCAATGAGGGGGGCATTTCAAAACACCCCCAGGGGCTGTTCTCTGGGGAAAGGAGCAGGGAGGGACATTCTGCGGGAGGGATGGAAGGGAACAGGGGCTCCATCCTGTGGTAGCACCTTCCCCATCTGCACCCAGGCGCGGGAGGTCCCCGGCGTGAAGATCTTCCGCTCCTCCTCCACCCTCTACTTTGCCAACGTGGAGCTGTACGCTGAGGCTCTGAAGAAGAAGGTATGAGAACTGCCCCTCCTGGTGCTCCGCGTATGTCCCCCTGCCCGCTGGCACCAGGGTGGTGGTGGGGACATCTGGGGACAAAAGGCTGCGTTGTTTTGCAGAGCGGCATCAACGTGGACCGCCTGATCGAGAAGAAGAAGAAAGCCCTCAAGAAGCTGAAGAAACAGCAGAAGAAAGCAGAGAAGGAGAAGGCAAAGAGGAAAAAGGTGCTTCCCTGGCGTGGGGGAACCTTCTGGTGCCACCCTGCACCGTCACCCTCCTGCCCGTGCACTGGCTGGGCTCGGTGGCTTGTGGGGCTCCCGGTTCAGTCTGGGGACACCAGGTGAAACGAGCAACCGGGGCAGAGCCGGGCCACGGCGGCACACCCAAGGTCGGTGGGGAACCCGGCCCGTTAATGATTAGATGGTGGAGACAGTGAGTCATTAGCCATTTGCTGAGTTAATCAGAATTAAGAGCGAGAGCAAAGGCTGACACGGTGCCAGCCAGTAAGCCCAGCTCTGGAGAGGGTCACTGGGGAGAGGGGTGAGCCCCAACACACCCCAAAAGAGCCCAAGAAGGGGTGAAGGTGTGAGCGAGGCACCCACTCCTGGGGCTGCCCGTGCCCCCGATGCAGCTGAAGAGCCTTGTCGGGGGCTGAGGGTGCTGCCAGCCCCCCATAATGAGGCTGGGTCTCCTTTTCCCCCAGGTTGCAGAGGATGGGCTCAACGGTCCCGGGGTGGCGGTGATCGAGCTGAGTGGGGAGGAGGGCAGCGCACCCCCCGAGCCCACCCTGCGCTCCCTGGGGCTGCCCCAGCCCGGCTTCCACGCTGTCATCCTGGACTTCAGCTCCGTCAGCTTCGTGGACACCGTCTCCATCAAGATCCTGAAGAACGTAAGGGGCTGGAGGAGCGGGTGGGCTGGCAACCTCAGCAGAGGTGTCCCCAGAGCCCTGGAGGGTGGCCCTATGGCCGTGGCCTGTCTCATTTTGTGGGCAAAATGTGTTTTCTGCTGTTTGCAGATCTTCAGGGATTTCCGTGAGATAGAAGTGGATGTCTTCGTTGCCAGCTGCCCGGGTGAGGAGGCTCTGCAGAGCTGGCAGTGCCAGCCCACCATGCCCATCCCTTTGGGATGCAGCTGCTGCCCCCACAGTGTCCCCATCCCCAGGGGACAGGTGCTGTGGGTTGTCCCCAGGATCCGATCTGAGCCCATAGCCCCCAGCGAAGCAGCTGGATCCCAGTGCCAGCTCTGGTGCCTCCGCAGCCCAGGGGTGGGAGTCTGGTCTGGTGTGGTGATGGGCTCAGCTGGGTGCTGTAGCTTTGGCTGTTTCTGCTCCCACACAGGTCCTGTCCTCGCCCAGCTGGAACGGGGCAACTTCTTCAGCTCGGCCATCACCAAGAGCTGCTTTTTCCCCTCGGTGCATGATGCTGTGGTCTACAGCAGCGAGGAGCGGCGCAGGGACTCGGTGAGCATCCAGCCTCACTGTCCCCAGCACAGAATCATAAAAATCACAGCATCACAAAACAGTTTGGGTTGGAGGGACCTTCCCAGCTCCCCCAGTGCCCCCCCTGCCACGACAGGGACATCTTCACCAGCTCAGGTTGCTCAGAGCCCCGTCCAGCCTGGCCTGGGATGTCTCCAGGGATGGTTCAGCCACCACCTCTCTGGGAACCTGGGCCAGGCTCTCACCACCCTCAGGGCAACAATTTCTTCCTCATGTCCAGCCTGAATCTCCCTCCTTTAGTTTAAAACCATCACCCCTTGTCCTATTGCAAGAGACCCTGCTAAAAGTCTGTTGCCATCTTTCTTATTGGGCCCTTTTAAGCTTAGAAAGGCACAATAAGGTCTCCCCGGAGCTTCTCTTCTCCAGCTGAACACCCCAACTCTCCCAGCCTGTCCCCATAGCAGAGCTGTTCCAGCCTCGGATCTAGGGGGGGCGGCAGCCAAGCCAATCCCTCCCGTCTGTCTCCCTCAGGTGGACCGCAGCACCAGGATGTAGCCCCGTGACAGAAGGACGTCTCCCTGAGGAGCTGGGCAGGTGACTGGGGGGCTCCACTGCCCCAACAGCACCAACTCACCCGTCCCAGGGCTCCCGCCAGCTGGGGCCCTGCCCGGCCATGAGCTCCCCCCAGGACTAGTGCCCGCTCTGGCACGGGGACCTCATGCCCAGGGACCCCCAGGAGCCCCTGCTCACCCCCAGCTTGGACCTGTCCCTGGTTTTGGGGGGGCTGAGCCACCCCCAGCAGAGGGGGCTCCTGCTGCTGGCAGTGGGTTGGCATCGTGGATAAAACCATGTAGCGTCACTCAGGCTTCTTTTTAATGCACTTTTCTCAATAAAAGTGACCTCAGGCTGGGCCACCCAGCTGCACCCTGCTACTGGTGGACATTGGAGGGGACTGGCACGCACTGGTGGGGACTAGTGGGCATTGGTGGGGACTGGTGGGCACTGGTGCAGACTCGTGGTGGCCGGCGGGCACCGCCCAGCCCCGTGTCTGTCCCTCTCTGCGGGCAGGCTGGCCCTTCTTTGCCATTTTTTCCCCCCGACCCGCTCCGGACCCATCGGGCTGCAGCGCTCCCGAGACCCGAACCCGTGATTCCCATTCCCGGGGAGCCCAGCTGCACGGCCCCGCCACCTCCCACCCACAAGGGGGCGCCGCCGCCCGCCCGATCTTGCGCATGCGCCCCCCTCTGCGGACCTGCCACACTATCCCCACGGCTGGCAGAGGCTGGGCCTCGTGCGCATGCGGGCCCCGCCCACAAGCGGCACCCCGCCCACCAGCCGCGCCCCGGGCCACAAGGCCCGCCCCCCGCGCAGGCGCACTGCGGCGCGGGCTGTCGGCGGCGGCAGGACAAGATGGCGGCTTCCNGGTGGGGCCGCCCGGCCCGGCCGGCCGGGAAGGTCACGGGGACGCGGGCGGTGCGGGGCGGGCGGCGGTCGCCATGGAAACCCGCGGCTTCCACCCATCGTGGGGCTGACTGGGGACCTGCTATCCGCTCTGTCTTCCGCCCCGGCGCCGGGTTTGAGCGGCTCAGGGGGCTCTCCCTGGGGTTTCGACCCGCCGCAAACCTCAGGCGCTGCGGGTTCCCAGCTCTCCGGTGGGCGACAGGAGCTTCCCGGTGTAAGCGCTAAAGAGCTCGTCTGGCCTGGCCCCGGTGCCAGCGGTCTGCGCTCTGGAGCTGTGCCCTGCGGAGGGGAGCGGCTGTTCTGTGGTGATGGTGGCGTTTTCTTTTTAGGCAGCTTTGCTGAGTCTGACAAGGAACCGGGGCGCTGCCACCTATGCCCAGACACTCCAGAATATCCCCGAGACCCAGGTCACCACTCTGGAGAATGGTCTCCGTGTGGCTTCGGAGGAGTCCAACCAGCCAACGTGTACGGTAAGTTTTAAAAACCCTGGAGGCATTTAAATGGCATATAGATGAGGTTCTTAGGGACATGGTTTAGTGCTAGAGTTAGGTTGTGGTTGGACTGGATTATCTTGAGTGTCTCTTCCAACCAAAATGATTCTATGAAAATAGGTTAATGACTGCCTTGAAACAGTCAGGCTTGCCTGGGCTGCAGCTGGCCTTCCAAAAACAATAAACCCCTGTTTGAACTGAAGCTTTTGACAGAGAGCTTGCCGCTTCTCTTTATTAATTGGTCAGATGAATGTCACAGCAGAAGGCCCAGCCTGGCTTTATCTTTTGCACTCTACAGGTTTTCTCCGCCTTACAGTTTTTGTGTAAGCAGGAAGCGACCAGTAGTAGTTATATCTCTAGCAAAACTAGGAAAGACTTTTGTGAAGCCGCTGGATAAAAAGCCAAAATGTGTATGAGAAACAGTTGCTGGTGCTTGTGCTTATTTTGGTGCTACTAGTGCAACGTTTGTGGTGGATACTTCTTGTCCATGCTGCTATATTTGTGTCACAAGGCTTGAGCAGGCTGATTGTTTTCTAATGTACGTGCTTGATGTTTTTGCCGTTAGGTGGGTGTGTGGATCGGGGCGGGCAGCCGCCATGAAAATGAGAAGAACAATGGGGCCGGATATTTCCTGGAACATCTGGCTTTTAAGGTGAGGAGCTGTGCTGGGTCAAGCGCAGGACTGCACGGAGAGCTGTTCTGAATATTCGATTATATATTGAGCTCGCGCTTTGGAGGCTGTAGCTGTTAGAAGAGCGTGTAAATGAGGTCATCTGAGTCCCAGAGACTTTGCACAGAGTATAAAAATAGACTTCAAAAGGCACCTAGCCTATATGATGCTCTTTGTTTCAAAGTTGTGCAGCCTGCCAGCATGCATGAATTAAGGTAACTCTTATATACTAGTTGGCGTTTCCCCTCTTAAAGGAAAAAAAAGTTGTAAGTAGCAAGTGAGACCGAGTCCCTGAGGCTGTGATTCCAGTCCCTGACGATCCCAGCCGCTGTGCAGCGTACAGGCAGGGCTGTGTTATGGAACATTTTCTTCAGCTCAGCAGACAGAGCTCAAAGCATCGTTCCCCGTAGCCATTTATTTTTCTTTGGTTTTCTTAGTGGACCAGCAAAGCTTAGAGACTGCAGTTGTTACTTTTCTAATAATGTGTCTGCTGAACAGCCCCAGGGCAGAAGGCAGCTAAGCTTGGGACTTGCTGACTTGAGTCCAGCCTATGTCATCGCAGGCAACTACAGCATCCGCCTTGCTCCTTGAGAGATGAGTTCTGTATTAGAAGAAGTTTTCAGCCTCTGTTCTGACTTCCTCTGGATGTTGCTGCCTGGATAGCTTGAAACCTGCTTATTTTTGGTTTAGTCTTGTTCTTGGTTTACTTCCACTGATGTGATCTGTGGACAGTGTCGTCTCTCAGCACAGATCTTCTCCTTCCCCTCTGGGTTTTTATTGGTCTTTCACAATACACTTCAACCCTCCTTTAGCTGGAGTAAATAAGCCCAGCTTTAATTCGCTTGCTTTTTCCACTTGCTCTTGGCTTTTATGAATTGTGTGATTTGTTTTATTGCCGTAGCTCTTTATTGTTTTTTTCTTTGCTTTGTTTCTGCCCGAGAGGGAAATCTGTTTGTTTCATAATTGTGTTTTGCTGTTTTGTTTTAGGGCACAAAGAAGCGTCCTTGCGCTGTCTTTGAGAAGGAGGTGGAGAGCATGGGTGCTCACCTGAACGCGTACACCTCGCGGGAGCAGACCGCCTATTACATCAAGGCCTTGTCCAAGGACATGCCCAAAGGTAGGCTGGCCGGTGGGCAAAGCCTAATTAGAGGCTAAGGATGGAGCGAGCCCGTGTGTTCGTGTTTCTCCCTGACCAGCACCCTTTCTAACAACAGAGCAGGGAATGAAGCTGTGGCTGAGCAGTAAATTGGAGGTTCTGTTGGTAGTTGAAGAGAGCATTGCTGTGATATGGTGCTTCAAGGCTACAAGTTCTTGTGTTCCTAAAAAGACAATTTTGTTATGTCCAGCTGCACTGGATGGCCAGGGGAGGTGGGGGGCGTTTGATAGTCTGTGGTTGTTTGACGGAGCTGAGAAACTGAGGCCAGCGACAGCTCCTGCGTTAGGAGCGCTCAGTGCAGCTTCTGCAAGTGTTGCTTGTGCTCCGTACCACCACGTGCAGGCTCCTCTTTGGGTTGTTTTTGTCCAGAAATGGTGATTTGAGTCAGAGCTGTGGGCCCTACTGTAGACGGGGGCTACGCTGTGGATGTCATAAGGTCTCTGTGAGGATTCAGCATGTTTCTGCATCAGTACCCGCTGCTTCTGACACACTCCGCCTCCTGCAGTTGTTGCTTTCGCTGGCAGTGATGAGCCTTTCTCACACAGTTTTCTGCCTCAGATGTGTGATGTGTGTCGGGAAGGGTTGTGCTGGTGTCCTTGCTGCTCATGCTGACTCCTTGTCTGACAGTTTTGCGAGAGAAAGCAGGATTAGAGTTGTATTAGTTTAGTGTGTGTGTGGATTGAATTAAAAAAAAATCTTTTCATGTGGAAAAATAGATTGAGGAGAGGTTGGTGAGATGAAAACTTTAGCTAATGAGTGAATAGTACATCAATAGCTGTTGACAAGACACCCCTTTTTAACATTCTAGACATGAGGAAGGAATTGTTGGCCCTGAGGGTGGTGAGAGCCTGGCCCAGGTTCCCAGAGAGGTGGTGGCTGAACCATCCCTGGAGACATCCCAGGCCAGGCTGGACGGGGCTCTGAGCAACCTGAGCTGCTGAAGATGTCCCTGTCATGGCAGGGGGGGCACTGGATGAGTTTTGAAGGTCCCTTCAACCCAAACCATTCTATGATTCTGTGAGCTGGCAGTGATGCTTGGCCAGCTGACATGGAGACTTCACACTAAAGCTGTGGTGTTTGTCCCTCTCCGATGCGGTGGGAATGGGCAGGATTCATCTCTGTTACGTTGCATCCCCTCCCCAGCGTGGTTTGTCGCTCACTCTTGTGCTGCCCCAGCTGCCTCTGTGTCTTTTCTTCTTGCAGCAGCGCTGGGTGGCCGTTGGGCAGCAGCATCGCTAACGCAGGAAATGTGTTGCAGTTGTAGAGCTCCTGGCTGACATCGTGCAGAACTGCGCACTGGAGGACTCTCAGATCGAGAAGGAGCGCGGCGTCATCCTGCAGGAGCTGAAAGAGATCGACAGCAACATGACGGATGTCACCTTCGATTACCTTCACGCCACTGCCTACCAAGGGACTCCGCTGGCCCACACTGTCGAGGGGACCACAGAGAATATCAAGTGAGCACCAGGCTGGATGTTGTACACAGCCTGTGGGGTCAGTCCCTGGGGTGCAGGACTGCTGCTTCTCAGTTCTGGTGACTGCACGAGAAAAACGGTCTGTGCGCATGTATGATCTGTGCCCATGGGCCTCTCCTTGTGTCTGGGCTGTGTTTTCCTTGTTGGCGCTGGTGAAAGTGTAATGCTGCGTGTGTTCTTCTCAAATTCCCCTCACACCAGATGGTAGTTTGGTAGGGCCAGGTTGAACCTTCTCCCGCAGTTGTCAGTTTGACACTGATAGATAAAGAGCTCAGGGTGCTTGTTAGAGCCGTGGCCTTGACCCAGCGCCTGGTGGGTCCTGGTAGCTCGGTGACTATGGTCAGTACTCTGGTCTGTATTGAAGTCTGTCCTTAACTCCCCGTCTTGGTCACTGCTTTCCATTCTCTGTGTTCTGCAATTAGAGCATGGAGAAAATACAGACAATGCAGTCTTGCTTCTAAAAGGTATTGTTACCCTGTAACTAGGAGAATCAACATCATCTACTGCTGTCTCTGCACTGTGAACTTGCTCCTCCTAAGCCTCTCATCCCTCCGTCTCAGAGATGCTGATTTACTGGGTCTCTCTGTCTTCTTTCTAGGCACCTGACTCGAGCAGATTTAGCTTCATTTGTTGATACTCACTTCAAGGCACCTCGTATGGTCCTGGCAGCTGCTGGAGGTAAGTTCTAGATCCTTGTGATTCTGGAAAGCCTGGCTGTTTTCAGATGGGTGACCAAACCCCTGTTGCACATCTCTAATGTAAAATCAGACAATTTTGTTAAGTTAAGCTGTTTACTGTAAATCTCTCTGTTTCCCATTGCAAGGTATTTCCCACAAAGAGCTGGTGGACGTAGCTAAGCAGCACTTCAGCGGAGTGCCTTTTACATACAAAGAGGATGCTGTGCCTGCCATCCCGCGCTGTCGCTTCACAGGGAGTGAGGTAAAGTTGTTTTGCTCTGAAACAAAACAAGCAGCTGTTGCCAAACTGTTGAGTTAACCTGAAACCAGTTATAGCTGCTTCTGGGGGAAAAAATCTGTTTGTATATCGCAGAGGAGCTGATGATGCAGTGTCTTGGTAGTGCCCCACGTTCTGTTCCTGGGGCTCGTTGCCACAATGTGTTGGGTTTTAGATGGAACCAAAGTCTATTAGAAACGTGTTGCTCACATCTTCTGCTGGAAAACTCATATCAGAGCAGCTGGTTTGGCTCAGAAGGGATAATATTTAGTTTGCCAGCCCGGCATTGCAGCAGGTTGCAGACAAAAGCACCGTGCTCATGCAGTTCTTCCCCGCTCCTCGATGATTTTCTAGATCCGTGCCAGAGATGATGCTCTGCCCGTGGCCCATATTGCTCTCGCCGTGGAGGGGCCGGGATGGGCTGATCCAGACAACGTTGTCCTCAACGTGGCTAATGCCATCATCGGACGCTATGACCGCACGTTTGGAGGTGGTAAGGTAAGAGGCTTGGGAGTGTGACAGGGAGAAGCTGGAGCCTTTTAATATGAAATATGACAGAGGCTCTGGTTGAATGTGTGTTATGGGAGCCTGTAGCAGTTACCTTCAAACTGTGAGGTGGTCAGGAGTTTCCTGGAAAGTAGGATGGAAATGGAATCGAGGTTAATCCAGGACACTTGCTGAGAGGCGATGCTGGGAGATGAACTGAGCCTTCTCTGCGAAGTTTGGAAGAGGTTTAGCTGATGAATTCTCAGCAGCTTATTCCTACCCTCACAAACTCACTGCTCAGCAGGGGTGGTGATGGGAGCAGGACAGAGCAGTCTGTAATCTCATGATGCAAGCTTGTCTTACAGCTGCAAAGCAGGTGGAACTTGTTTAAAACCCCAGCGTTACATCCATTCTCATCTGGAGTCTGTCCAGCCGGCATAACTGTGCCAACCCCTGCTACTGGGAGACCTTGAGCTTCCCATTTTCTCCCACTCCGTGTGCAGACCAGCTCCTCCTCTGCGGCTGGGGAAGGAAATGGTTTTGCTGTATGGACTCTTAGGCCATTGTCTGTGGCTTTTCCACCAGTGAATCTCATCTGTTGACCACATGAAGGGCCTAAATTAAGCTCTCCTTCAGCAAAGCATTCCACTCTGTCTTGTCTGTGGTCTTTGTGAAAACAGCTCAGTTGGAAAGAATTTGGGCTGTGAGGAAGCTGTAAGACTGACACAGCTGATGGTATCTCTTTATTTCCAGAATCAGTCCAGCAGGCTGGCGACGCTCGCTGTGCAGCATAATCTGTGCCACAGCTTCCAGACGTTCAACACCTCTTACTCTGATACCGGCCTCTTTGGCTTCCATTTTGTTTCCGATCCGCTGTCCGTCGATGACATGATGTTTTGTGCTCAGGGGGAGTGGTGAGTATAACTGCGGCAAGAGTTCCTGGTGAAGAACTCTCCTCTTGTGGGAAGCTGAGCTGCTGGGCAGGCTCTGAGGTTTTCAGAGAGCTGTATCTCTGAGCGAATTCTCAGTAACTCACATTCTGGTTAAGAGATCCTGGAAGTGGTTTCTTTAAATGTTGTAGGATGTGGCTTTTGAGGAGCTGTTTTAATCCCTTAGAGCTCTTTGGGTCTTTTGTTTGTGCTTCCAAGTATTAGCACTGAAGCTTTGTTTTTTTTTTATATACAAGTGAGATCATTCCTTAGAGACAAGGCTTTCCCAGGTGCCCAAGAGGCGTATCTCTGTTGTCTTGTTAAATTGAGCAAAGCAGGCAGAATTCCTGCCTGTTGTGCTGTGGCTGACAAATACCCTGCTGCTGGAGTCACGCCAGCGTTTGGAGGCCTTCTGTCTGTCCGTCTTATTGTTCACATGCACATCCCCATAGCCGTTCAAGGCTACAGCTGAGATGCAGAGCTGAGCCGTGCCTGGAGCGGATGGAGTTAGTCCTTGCCCCAGAGACATTGCAGTTGGCAGGAGAGGAAGGGATTTCACAGCTGGAGTCCAAACAGGCTCTGTAGAACTGTCTCGTTCTTTCAGCATCAGTTTCCACAGCAGCTTGCTGTGTGTGGGAATAGCTGACATGCCTTCCTTTGTACCACAGACCACTTGCCGCTGTGCCTGATGGGCAAACTAGAGCTGGCACCAGGGCTGCTTAGACCTTTGTGAGTGTAACTCAGCGTGTCACCTGCTGGGTGATGTCCCCTGCCTGTCAGCTCGAGCTCTTGCCTCCTGCCATTCAGCACTCCACAGTTCTTAACTGCTCTGTGGGGATCACGGATGACTCTCAAGCCTGCAAGAGAAGTGATGTTGATAATAACTTGTTTCTGCAGATGCTTGGGAAAGGGAGGGATGCACTTTCTGTCCGAGCAGACGAACATCTTTAAGAGCTTTAGTGATTTTTTCCATCTCCTCTCCAGGATGCGTCTGTGCACGAGTACCACAGAGTCAGAAGTGACGAGAGCCAAGAACTGTCTCCGAAATGCCATGGTGGCTCAGCTGGATGGTACGTTCTGGTTTATGGATTGACCGCTGTGCAGCTTTCAGGGGGTTACCGCTTATTTCTCTCCTGGGCAGCAGGAGCTCTTCTAGACATGGCAGTGCTGCTGGCAGGCACTTGGCAAAACTTCCTTTTCCTGCTCTGCTCCAGGCTGGCTCTGACTGTAAACTGAGAGTGAATAACGTGCTGCCTGGTGAAGTTAAAATTGAGACCCTCCAACTGGTCTGCCTTGGCTGGAATGCTTGGGAGACTGCTGAAGCAATCTTTGTATTGCCCAGCTCCTGCCGGAGCTGCTCAGAGTGGTAACCCCGACTCGTCCTTCATTAGAAGCAGGTTGACGGCTCAAGTTGCTTCTCTCTGCTTTGGCTGATGATCAGACTGTGCAATTCTGGAAAACTTCCTGTGGTGCTGACCGTGTGGTGTCTTCACCATCCAGGTACTACACCGGTGTGTGAGAATATCGGAAGCCACCTCTTGAACTATGGACGCCGTATCCCTCTGGAGGAGTGGGATGCCCGGATTGCGGTTGGTATCCCTTTGTTTTGGTTGGGGTACCTGGCTGTGGTTGGTGGCAGCATTTTCTGGCCTTAGTTTGCTGCAGTAATGTGAGTTTGACTTACCCCTTAGTCAAGCTGGTTGCAGTCCAGGCCATCAGCTCACTAACACTGGTACAAATCTGTCAGAACCTCTGGCGTAGACTTGGTGTATCCTCTGTCCCTGTGGCTGGATTCAGTCCATCCCAGAAAGAAGGCATAAGCCTGTGTTAAGCAACATAACTTGAAATTCCTTTAACAGTTTTCCTATAGATATTCAACATCTCAGTTGTCTAATTCTGCAGCTGCTGTATCTCTTGGAAGGCTTCAGATTTTGGACTGCCTTGTCTATAGAATCATAGAATTGTCTTCTGTACCCTCAGAAGAATATGCTGTGTAGAACATGAGCTGTCCTCACAGGCAAGGGCTGGGCTCTTGGTGCAGATGAATCCCAAGGGTCTGACAGTGTCTTTTTAGTGATCTTGCTGAGGAATGGCAACAGTAACTTCCAACTTTGAGAAATGCAAGTCTGCTAGAAGGGTCATTAATTGCTTGTTTGATATTTATTAGGCTGTTGATGCAAGAATGGTGAGAGAGGTCTGCAGTAAATATATTTATGACAAATGCCCAGCGATTGCAGCAGTTGGTAAGTAGCACACGACAATTAGTATACGGTAGCTCAAAAACCAGGAAGGAGTCGAGAGCTGGGTGGGTGAGCTGCAGGCGCTTCTCACATGTCTGTTCCGGCCTCCTGACCACGCTGGCTCTTTGCTGGTGTCCTGCTTCTGCGCGTTTGATGTGCCAAGGCACGTTTGCCAGGAGATCAACCCCGCAGGTGATGGAGCCGCGTGGCAGCGCGCTGCGGGCCGTCCTCCCGCCTCTCCGCTTGCCGCGGAGCCGTGACTGAGACCGGGAGTCCCATCACTGGGTGCGGGCCCGGCGGCGTCTGCCAGGTGTCCTCACCCTGGGGTCATGGTGGTTTATGTAAGGGAAGCAAAGGGACCCGATTCTCTGGCGCTGCTCTGGCACGTCTGTCTGGCCAAGGACAAATTCGTCTCGGAAAACCTGCCTGAGCAGATCTGCTCAGCTCTGCTGCCTCCTTCCTGTGCTGTGGATTCCCCTCCACACAGCTGCTTCCTCTGGCCTTCAAAGTGGAGCAGCTTGGAAAAGGCTTTTTGAACACAAGTTGGCGTGAACCGGGCAAAATCTCTGTGACTTGATGGCTCCTTGTATTTCATGCCTGTACGTGGAGCTGTGCTGAGCATTGTGGAGCAGTGTGAGAAAACAACCTATTAAACAATAAATAACAGTTTCTCTGTCAGGAGATGGCAATTGCTCGTCTTCCTGATGCAGGTTTGAGCTGTAGCTGCCTGGTTTTGCACCGAGCTGCTCTGGATTGTGAGCACAACCTGCTCTGCCACCATCTGCTTTAAGCCCATGGGGAGCTGCACAGGGATTTTACCTCCGTCTCTGGTGACTGACTCTCGTTCTCCTCACTCAGGTCCCATTGAACAGCTCCTGGATTACAACCGAATCCGCAGTGCCATGTACTGGATCCGTTTCTAGGACGTGTCCCTGCAGGCTGGAAAGAGCGAAGCTGTGTCCTGTGGCAGGTTCTGCCTGGCTCTGAAGGTCTTGTGCACCAGGGGCAAGATGAATCCCATCAAAACAGCTGTCTTCTTGGTGTTAAATGTATGAAAATAAATATAAGGAATCGGTTCTGCTCTGAGTTGACCGTATTTTGCTTGGTCGTGTGTGTAGACGTTGGTAATCTTGCCAAAACTGGTGAGGTACTGGTCCAGTCAGTCTTGGTTTGTCAGGGCTGATGCTGGAAACTTGTCTGTGTGTCTGTCTGCAGCTCTGCCTCTGTGCTGAGCTGGCAGTGTCCTGGGTCAGAGGTCTCATCTTTAGACGGGTTGAAGGAAGTTGGAGGGTGTGGGTCTCTAACAAGCGTCAGGATGAGAGGAAATGGCCTCAAGTTGCACCAGGGGAAGCTGAGGTTGGATCTGGGAACAATTTCTTCCCCAAAGGGCTGTGGGGCATTGGAACAGGCTGCCCAGGGCAGTGCTGGAGTCACCATCCCTGGAGGGGTTGGACAGACGGAGATGAGGTTCTCAGGACATGGGGCAGTGCTGGGGTGGTTAATGGTTGGACTCAATGATCTTGAGGGTCTTTTCCAACCAAAATGATTCTGTGATTCTTTCCACTGGTACGAGGCTGCCCAGGGAGCTCGAGCTGTTTCTCCTGTGCCTTTCTGTGCACTGGGGCTGCAGCATCACTGCTTGTGCAGACCTGAGAACGACGAGTCCTTGTCTGTGGGGACCTCTGTGGTCCTCCTGTCCCTGTGGTGTCAGTTTTCGGGCTGGTTGTGGCCCTGTTGTTGGAGTGATGGCCTCTGGTAGGGGCAGTTGCTGCAGCCCCTCTCTCCACCACCGGTTACAGACAGAACTTAGTTCGCACCACTGGTTTGAGCTGGTGAAGGTGGTTGGCACAGCCTTGCCTGGTGCTGTCTCAGTGCCGTTGTCTTTAGCAGAGGTGGGATGGTGGGAGTGGAACAAAGCAAGCCCTTATGGGGATGTGGTTCCTCTCATCCTAAGCTCCCCAGTGAGCTGTAAACGAGCTCAATAATGAGCAGAGATTGTTGTGGAGTATGTTGGTGTTTGTCTGCATGTTCCTCTTGCAGCTGAGCCTCCATCTCTCCTGTCAGTGTCACCTGTGCTGTAGCTGAGAAGCTGCTGGCTGAAGTACTGGGTGACCCGGCTTACACCTGGAAGATAATCTCTAGGTCTGAATAGCTGAAAGAGCTGCCCAGCCCTTTCTGCTTTGTCTGGTGTTAATCTGGTTGTTACTCGCTTGTCTTGCCTGCAGGAACCTGGAACATGAAACAGAAAGGACGAGGCTGAGCAAGGGGGATGGAGAAATGCGTCCCAGCAGGTGGCACCAGCCTGTCACAGCTGCCCTGGGAGCTGCGACGTGCTCCTGCTGAATTTTTCTCTTTGGGATGGATCTCCCTGGGATTTTCTTTTATTTCCAGGTGCTGCCCTGACAAGTGGGATTTAAAAATAGTGTAAGTTTCTATGAGTTAGTCATTACACCGGAGACTAATCCGGTGTACTAAATCATTTGTATTGAATCTAGATTCTTGATGAGAGAGTCAGTGTGTCTGAACTCATTGCGGATCCTAGGCAAGTTTGAAACTGTTAAACGCTCTTGATGCAATTTGGATTTAATATCGTCGCAAGCTCTGGCTCGTTATGAGTGCACTGAGGGCTGAGAAGCTGAACGAGCTCACGCCTCAAGCCTTGTGGAATCGGTGAACGTCTCTGTCTCGGTTTTGTGACTGCAGTCAGACTGCAATGGTCTTTTGTTTTCCATTTTTCTATGTTTCCCCTCAGGTGAGCTTCCAGGGTGAGAAACACAAGGAAAGGGAGATGCATTAATATATCCTTGCTTCAGCATTTCCTACAAGTTTTCTTCTCTGGAGGTATCTGCTTGGGAATGGTTGTTTTCCTTGAGTAATTCCCCAGCCCTTCCTGTACTAATTCGCCCAAGGAACAGATTCAAACCGCTCTGTGATGCGGTTTTCCAAATAGCTCCGATTCGATGCGGGCTGGCTGTGCCGAGCGGTGTTCCCAGCAGGACCAGCGCCCTCCTCCTGCCCAAGCAGCTCTGCGAGGGCAGCCGGGTTGTGCAGCATTGGAAGGTGTTTTGCAGATGCTTTTATCCCTGTAGAAATCCGAGTGTCTGGGCTGATCTTGCCTCTGGACCGTGCCCTGGTGAGCGGCACTGGGGCAGAGCGCTGCCGGCAGCCGGAGCCGCGCTGAGCCGTGCCAGATGTGTTGGCAGCTCCCGGCTGCGGTTCCAGTGGCGCTCTGCCTGTCGTCCTTGGGTGCTGAGGCAGTCGACACTTCCAGAAACACGGGTGTCTCACCAGCTCGGAGGATGGAGGTGATAGTGAGACCATTTTCCCTTGGTAAAGAACAGGCAGCCAGGCTGGGAATCTGAAGTGAGGAGGGGAAACCCATTGGGGTGTGGAGAACATTGTTGTTTGGCAAAGACACTCGTGCTCTGGGCCTTAGCGAGGGCCTTGGGAAGCGCAGCCTGGAATTGGTGAGGAGTTGGCAGCCGAATCGCTCCGTGGCGGAAGAACCGAAGCTCTCGTCTCGTTGGCGGGTCTCTTGCTGTTGGAGCTGCAGGGGTGAGTTTCTGCTCCTCCACCGGAGCAGCCTCAGCCCAAGGGAATCCAAACTGGGAAACGCCTGGCATGACAGAAATGTCCTGAGCTGGTCCTTTTCCCGAAGCTTGAAAAAGCGAGATCTTTCGCTGGACCTCTCCTGTCCCCGCGGTTTCCGCTGCCCAGGGAAGGACAGTGGCAGTGCCAGAGGAGGGAGTTGGAACCATCCCTAGAACAGGACAATTTCGCTGAAACTGGAGATGCCCTGGGTGACCTGACGAATCTGTTTCCTGGCTCCCTGGACAATGCGGGATTGTTCAGCGGGGCTCTTTGACCAGCCTAGTTTTCAATGGCTTAAGTGTTTTATTTTGCTACTTCAGTTGGAAGGTTACTTGGGATCCCGTTAGACTGAGCTGATAAATTTAGTTTGGTGTGTGAATCGGCCCTTGCTCCCTCCCCTTCTGCCGTCCGATCCTCTCCCAGGAAAGTTCCCTCTTCAAAGCTCGCGCCCTTCACCTGCCTGCGGGCAATCGCTTTCCCTCCCTGCCACCTCGGCTGGAAGAGAGGAGGATTTGCAAAAGAAGATGCTGAGCATCGTTGTGTGCATCTATCCAAGGCTCTGCAGTGCTGCACAGCGCTCCGGTGGCTTTTTTCCTCCATACAAATCTATTCCAGGTACATGAACTGTAGCAGTGACAATGGGGAGCGCTTGTGCTGAGCATTCCAGGTTTCCCCGGTCTCTGGCAGGAAAAGCGCTCGGTACCCCCAGCGTGGGGGATGTTCAGGGTGGGTCTGGTTGTGCAGCCCCTTTGATATGTGAGCTGCTTGTTTTGGGATCCTGGCGCTTGCCAAGAGAGGGGCCGCAGCAGGCGATTGTCAGGAGTTGCCTCACCTGAACTAATTACCACCCCTGGAAAGTACAGTTGATGATACTAATCACGGGTGCTGAGCCAAGCCTGTCCTCGGGGAAGCTGCAGAGGCTTTCACAGAAATGAGAGACTTGGCGCCGTGCCGCTCGTTGGTGCCAGCGAGCTTTTGGGAAGAGAACCCGCTGCCCCCGGCGCTGCTGCTCTCCCGCTCTCCAGTGCAAAACGGCAGTGGGAGCCACGGGTGAGCGGGTTTGGAAGCCGGGGCAGGGGAAATGCAGCTCCAACAGCATCTTGTGCTGGCAAATCCTCGCACCGCGCAGACCCTCTGGTGCAGGGATCGACCGCATGTCACGGATGGGTGCTCGAGGGTCCTGCTTGCCGCAGAGTGGCGTTTAGATCACTTAAAGCGCAGCTTAACAGAGTTGAATGGCAAGGTTTGCTCTATTACTTACTGCATGGAGGAAATACAGAATCAGAGAATCAGGTGAGAGTTGTTCCAAAGTGATTTCTATGGGGACAGGACACACGGAAGGGCAGAGAGAGGCCCTCCCGCTGGGTCACGGGGTTCAGAACAGACCCCCTGGCTCTCTGAAATCCTCAGAGAGGAGTCCAAGTGTAGCTGGATCCAGTCTCAGCCCCAGACTTGATCAATGCTTCGTGTCTAAGGGACATAGAGAACAAGGGAGAACATGTCAGGGGTTATATGTGTTTGCACACCTGATTCTTTACGTTGCTTGGCTGGGATTTCACAATTTCGCTATTCCGCATCTCAACCTGCTTACGTCCCCTCCAGGGGCCTGGTGTCAGCTCATTCCAACGTCTGGATCCCAGGTCCCTCAATGCAAACCTTTAGGCGTTGAAGTTTGTAGAAATAAATAATTGAATGTAGCAGTAGAGCAGCAGGGTCGGCTCGAGCTGGTGCCCTTGCGGAGGTCCCAGCCCAGCATAGAAATCCCCGGGTTTTTAAATCCTTACAGACGACTTACCCGCTCCCCACACCACACATCGGTGTGTCTGACCAGGGATCTGTTCCCCGGCTGGCCCCGATGCCGTGTGGTGTGCTCGGAGGAGCGCTGGGTTCCCCCTGTGCCACAGTGTCACCCAGCAGAACCGCAGGATTTCTGGGGTGCCGGTGGGACTCACAGGTTTGCCCTGTGCTCCACCTCACCCTCTGTGCACCACGGGGGCTTCGGAAACCAGGGGAGAGGAACAGCGAGCAGCAGCGCCCGGACGCCTACCCCGAAATCCCGCTTTCCTATTTGGAAAAGGAAATGGCTCATCTAAAGCTTCATCGCGTGGAAAAGCCGGGGACAAAGGGCCCATCCAGGCCTGACCGCCAGCTACAACCGTCCCGGCTGCCGCGGGACACGAGGCTGCGCGGCCACGGCGGCACCGCTTGCGCTCATTGTCTCAGCTCTCTCTTCCGTGGCGCGTCTGGAAGGGGGTGAGTCTGAGCCCTGAACACCCTCATTAAAAGCTGCTTTACCCCACACGCCATCCACAGAGGACCCGTGGTTCTCACTTTTGCATGCAAGTCTCTTTTTCCAGCTCTTTCCCTTTGCGCATTTTCCTTTCTCTGGGGTTTTTAGTGGGGCTGCTGGGCTGAGGTTTGGCTTTGCTGCCGCTGGAGCCCATTGCTGGGGAAGCCCAGGAAACCGACTAGGGGCGTGTGGTGCCTGGAGGAGGATCTGCCCGTGTTCCTCACCTGCCCAGGAATGAAAAATGAAGCTCCTGGCCCAGCACTGGGCTGGGGTGTGAGCCTGGGGAGGTCCCAGCTCTGGTCTTCAGAGCAGGAGGGGTTTTCCGTACAAAAAGATGTCGATGGGAGAAGTGCTGGTGCCGGATCACCCGCCAGATGTGCCGGATCACCCGCCAGATGTGCCGGATCACCCGGCTCTGGAGATGCCGCTCCTGCTTGGCATCACACCGTTCATCGTGGAGCCCTCGCTCTGGGAACATTTAAGGCTCCATACGCTGCCTCGTCGTGAGAACCGCGGAGCGCAGACGGCGCGAGGACAGCAAAGGAAGCCGGATCAAGCGCTACGTGACCTGATTGGAGCGAGGCTAATTATGTAATTAAGATATTGAAACAGGAGCCTGAGTATCTGAGTGCTCTTCCTAGCGTTGCCAAGAGCCTGCAGTAGGATGCTGAACTTTCTGATTTTTGCTGTGAACGCGAGTCCTGACGCTCGGTGCAATGTGCAGGATGAAACCGCTCCATGTGTGCTGCCCTTGGCACACGGCGGCTCAGATGTGCGGTGTGTTTTGTAAAACAGCTCCAGTCCTGTGCATTATTTTCTACTTTGTGTAACTTGGACAAAGCTGTAAGAAGAACGTGCTGCTTCGCTCGTATTTGTTATATTTAGGAAAGAGTGAGCTGACTCTCTGACAGTGGCATTCTTTCTTCCTTATTTGAGTGTTTAATCTAGGGAATTAGAGTTGTTTTGCTTTGAGATTTAGGATTTGGTGTATATTCAGCTTCAGAAAGCTGCATTCTGAGCTTCTTGGGTACGGTTTGGTATTGTACAGTTTCACATTCACCAAATTCCATGACCTCTCCATTGAGAGCGCATTGTAGCAACTGAGAAACAGACACGGTGCTACGGATGGAACTCGGAGGGTGTGATTTCCAGGTCGGGACCGGTGAAGTGACAATTGCCTGTGGGCACGGCAAGTGGGGCTGGAGCCTCTCGTGCCCTCGGCTCACCGAGGATGCCCTGGTGTGCGCAGGGCCTTCCAGGGGGAGGCGGCAGGGTGAACACGCTGCAGCCCCGGTTCTGGGCTCCACGTGGCGGTTCTGCATTTATTTCCACCCCTTCCCCCCCAGCGCAGCTGCTGCAAGGCTGGAGGTCCCCGCTGCCCCGGGCTGCTCTCCGCTGCGGCTTCCCCTGCTTTGTTTACAGCTGTTCCAGATGTGCAGCGCTTGGCAGGAGCCCCTGTGACATGGGAACATGAGCATCTCCCGTTCCTGCCTCGCACGCGCGGCGGTGACTCACAGGTGACCTTGTCCTGGCTTTGCTGAGGACAGAGGGGGCTGAGCTCCCCGGCTGGTGACTCCCAAAGGTGGGGGGGGCGCAGAGACAGGACCCTGCGTTCCTCCCTTCTCGGGGAGGGTGCAGAGGTGCTGCGGACGAGTTTTCTGCGGGGAGCCGCGTGCCCCTCGTCGTTGTTCTCTGCAGATGTGCAGACTGAGCCCCCGCCCTCCGCGGGACCCTCGCCGCTGCTCAGCCCCCGGAGCTCTGCAGCACCCTGCAGACGTCCTCGCGTGAGACGTCCGCGGCCACCCATCCCGTGCCACCCGCCTGCTCCGGGAGAGATGAAGTCATCCCGGGGGGGCCTGGGGCGGGCGGAGTTCCCATGGTGACAGACAGCGATTCACCCGACGGGGCAGGGTGGGTGCTTCATCCTTTTTATTCTTTTCTTCTGGAGTCGGGCAGCCGGCCAAAGAGCCGAAGGAGCGATGGCACAGCCTCGCGGGGCAGAGCGTGAGGACAAGTCTGGTCTTGCAGACTGCACAAACCCCTCCAGAGCGCGGTCCCCCCCGCACAGGTAGGAAAGATCCCAGCCCCTCCTGCAGCCTCAGGCCTCTGGGCACCGGGTCCCCTCGGCTTCCTCGCTACCCCCAGCAGCCTGATGGCCAAACCTTTATCAACCTTCCCATGGACCGTGGCTGCTGCGTGGAACGCTCAGGGCAGCGTCCTACAGCTGCTGGGGATCCCGCAGCTTTATTAGCAGCAGGGTCTGTTACAACAGGATAAGGGGTGATGGTTTTGAACTAAAGGAGGGAGATTCAGGCTGGACATGAGGAAGAAATTGTTGCCCCTGAGGGTGGTGAGAGCCTGGCCCAGGTTCCCAGAGAGGTGGTGGCTGAACCATCCCTGGAGACATCCCAGGCCAGGCTGGACGGGGCTCTGAGCAACCTGAGCTGCTGAAGATGTCCCTGTCATGGCAGGGGGGGCACTGGGGGAGCTGGGAAGGTCCCTTCTACCCAAACTGGTCTATGAGTCTACGTTCCAGCGCTGGTAGCTGCTGTACCCCAGTACGTGCCCCCTTCCCTGGCCATGCCTGTCCCGGGTGCACCTGGGTGTGAGCCGTGCTGTCCCATCCCCGGCGGAGCGCAGACCCGCGGCTGTGGGTGATGCTCCCACGGCTCCATCAGGTGCCCCTTGCGCAAGGAGCGGCCAAGCCCCGTGAGGAGCGGGACGGGGGCTCTTCCGTGAGCCCTGCCAGAAATTTATGTGGAGCCTGCAGGTAGTTTTTTAGGGGGTGTTGGTGCAGATTGTGAAACACTGTAATAGAGGCAGAGAGGAAGTGTTGAGCAACCGCCCGTCCTCCCAGCAGCCAGAGCTGCATCCCAGATGCCAAAGTAGGGCAGTGAGAGCGGGATTGGCCAAATGGGGAGCGAGGAAGGGGCAGCCGTGCAAACCGCTGCCGTGCAAACCGCTGCCGTGCAAACCGCTGCTGTGCAGCTCGGGAGCGGGTCCCTGTCCCCATTCACCGGTGAGCACGAGCCGGGTGCTGCTCTGCCCGCGCTGCCTGTGCCCCTGCCCGTGATGCAGCAGCAGGAGGGCTTGNGGAGCGGGATCGGCCAAATGGGGAGTGAGGAAGGGGCTGCCGTGCAAACCGCTGCTGTGCAGCTCGGGAGCGGGTCCCTGTCCCCATTCACCGGTGAGCACGGGCCGGGTGCTGCTCTGCCCGCGCTGCCTGTGCCCCTGCCCGTGATGCAGCAGCAGGAGGGCTTGTGCACAAGCCATTAGTGACTCATTATTTCCATCTCTTGGGATGGCTCCCACGGCCAGATTAGCCCCCAGCTGGCCCCGTGGCCCTGGGGAGCCACCACTTCCCAGCCCTAGGAGGGGGAAAAGCTCAGTGTGGGGCAGCAGAGCAGCCCCCATGTGCAGAGAGGATGGCCCTGGGTGCCTTGTCCCCCTGCACCAGCTGCTCTGGGGCTGGGGGAGGAGGGACGGGGCAGCCGCCGCTCCCCGGTGTTGGTTCCCCTCTGATGGGTGCAGGGGTGCTGCGGGGTTTTGGAGCTGGTGGGCAGCTTGCCCTGCATGTGGCAAGGGCTGCGGTGCTGCTGGCAAGTGCCCTGGCTCCACGGGGCTGGGGTCCATGTCCCGGGCTCCTGCAGACGCCCCGGGTCAGTTTGATTCGAAGCAGAGAGCAGCAGAACCATCCTGCCCGCGGTGCTGGTGGGTGTTCGTGTGAGGTCCCCGGGAGCAGTGCTGGGCTCCTGTGTCCCTCCGGTTCCCTGAAGCCGCAGCATTCCTCCTGCCCTGCCCCTGGCAGCCAGGTTTGGTGCAGAGCAGCAGGCGCTGTGTGAGGGCAGGAGCAGCCCCTGGCCCCGTGGGGACCCCCCCAGCACCCATGTCCCTGCAGCACCTTCCTGGCGGGATGCTGGTGGCAGCTCAGGGCAGCCGGAGCCGTGGCACGTTGGCATTCACAGGTAAGATGATCTTCTTGCCTCCCCCAGCGCTGCAGGGAAGCCCCGGTGACCCGGCCTTGCCCCGAGCTGCTGTCCCAGGGGACACGGCGGTAGGAACGCCACCTTTCACCTCTGCACCCACCGCCGGCCGCGCGTGTCCCCGGGGACCCTCGCAGGGCCGGGCGGCACCCCTGGGTGCAGGCGCGGGGTGCAGGCGGGCACGGGCTGGCTCAGCCGCCCGGCGTGTCTCATCACGCCCCGCTCGCCGCGGCCCCAGCCCACACATGCCCTGAGCGCGTGTGCCGTGAGCTGTCGGCACTCGCTCGGCTTCTCCTTCATCTTCTCCTTCCTGCTGCCATCGGAGGGGAATCAGCTCCCTCTGCTCTGCCAGCCCTGGCTCTCACACCCTGATGAGTCCCTGGGTGCACCGCGAGCCCTGGGCGCTGCCTGTCTCTGCCTGCAGACCCTGGGGTGCCTCAGTCCACGGTGTCCCCGGGGCAGGGAATTTGTCTGTCCCTGTGAAGAGACAGGAGTTTCCCTTCCACGGCAGCACGTGCTGGGACACCTCTGGGACACGCGCACCCCACAGGGCTGTCAGCACGGGGAAAGGCAGCGCTGGGCCCACGCAGAGGTGCTGGGGGAGCTTTGCTGCACCTCATCCCTGCCCTTCCACCCTCTCCCACGTCCCCATCCTCAGGGCTAAGCCAGGCTTATTGTACAGAGCCTGGTCCCTGCTGCGGGTGGGAGCTGCAGGGCTGGGAGCAGCCTGTGCCTCAAGGAGTTAAGAAGCCGGATTCCTGTGGGATGAGCCAGGCTGCACGGGTGGCCGCTGTGCGCTGTACAGTGTGTCACCTCCAGGGACACTTCGGTCCCTGTGTCCCCAACAGCCACCCCAGCTGCCATGCAGCCCCTCTGGGCATCCCCAGCATCGCCCGAAGCCCAGCAGCAGGATGCAGCTAATGAGGGTTGCTTGTTAACTAGGGGCTCTCAAGCCCCATGCAGTGCTGCTGGCTCCTCATCCCACTGCCATTGTCCCCACTGTCACCCTCCCTTTCTGGCACGCTGGCCCCATGCCGTTGCAAAGTGCCACTGGCCTTTGGCAGAGCCCTGACAGGGCCAGGCTGTCCCTTCCCTCGCTGTCCCCAGGCCAGCCTGGCCTCCATGGTTGGGCTGAGCAAGGCAGCCTGACTCAGCCAAGGGGGGGTGACATCCCCGCGGTGTCACCGCTCCCTCCCTGAGCCCTGTGGCCTGGCCACAATCCAGCGCAGTTTCGTGAGATGCTGGTGTGCGGCCACGCCGGCAGCAGCCTCCAGACACAATAGTTTACGGGCAGGAAAATCTTCTCATCCCTCCACAGCAGCTGTGGGGGGAGCCGAGGCACACACCCCCCCGTGGGGAGTCCCGGTGGGGGGCACAGTGGGCTCAGCCTGACCCCAACCTGGCTGCAGTGGGACCACTTGTCTCCATCATCCCTCACCCACCAGAGCCTCCCTGCTGCTGCCCCTGCACCCACCGTGTTCCCTGCAGCTGGGAACATAGAATCACAGAGTCATTGTGGTTGGAAGAGAACCTCAAGATCATTGAGTCCAACCGTTCCCCCACCCCTGGCACTGCCCCATGTCCTGAGAACCTCATCTCCGTCTGTCCAACCCCTCCAGGGACGGTGACTCCAGCACTGCCCTGGGCACCCACCTTGCTTTGGTCGTCCCCAGAGCTGCTGGGCTGACAGGACAGCTCACTGGTCACAGTTTCACCCTGACGTGACGTTTTTCTTCCTTTTCCTGCAGGGATGTGGCTTTGGGCAGCAGCAGGATGGGGAGTGCTGGAGGATGTCCCCTTCAGCACGGAAGAGCTGGGATCTGCTGCCCGCTCTCCTTGCGAGCCTCAGCCGAAAGGCTGGCACGGCTGAATCCCACCCCAGAGCCTCAGGGCAGGTCACCAGCAGGTGAGGGGTGACCAGTTCTCTGCCCTGGGCTTGCTAGGGAGCCCTGGGGGGTGGCATAGGGGTGTCTGAGGTCACGCCGTGAGCGTGACGCTGGTCCTCCAGTGCTCTCCCTGAGCGGGCTGGTGACAGTGACAGGGCTGCACGTCCTGTGGGTGCTGCGGCAGGGACCCAACAGCAGTTGGTGCTGGGAGATTTTCCTGGAGCATGTCCCAATTGTCCCCCCCAGCAGGCAAGGTTCCCCCTCTGGCCAGCTCCTCCTCCCCTCGCCCACCTCGCTGCCAACCCCTGCTGCTCCCCTCCACCTGAAAACCCTCAGATTTGAGAGCTCCCTTCCAGCAGCCCTGGAGCTGCCCCGTGCCTCCGCAGGCTTTGATCAGCGTTAGCGGAGAGGAGACACCGTGATCTGGGGCCAGGCCAGATGGGAGATGGGGAACCCCGAGCCCGGGCTGTGGAAATAAGGACTGGTGGCCTGGCTGCCGGCCCACCAGGCTTGGGAAAGGGCTGCGGGGTTTTGGGGCTGTTCCCGGAGGGACGGGCATGCAGCGGCGCGGGGCGGCTGGTGAGTCACTCACACCTGGTACTCTCCCTGCGCCGAGCAGCACCATCCCGCGCCCGGGGCCGCGGATTCCTTCCCCAGCCCTGGTATGCAGTGTGGGGGGGCAGCTGGGAAACACCACGGAGGGGGAGGCATTCTGTTTTGGGGACATGAAACCAGAGGTTTTGGGGACCCAAACTCAGAGTTTATGGTGGGACTTGGTGATCTTGAGGTTCTCTTCCAATCAAAGCAGTTTTATGGTTCTGTGACCCAGCGTCCCTGCATGCCCCCCTCCTGTGCCGGCACCAAGGGGATGCTGCTGGCAAGGTGGTCCAGATGCTCCTGAGCTGCCAGGGTGGGGAGCAGAATTTGGGGACACCCCCGCACAGGTGCCTGCCGCGTTCCTGGGGCTGGGGCAGCAGACAGAGCCCTCTGCACAGCTGCGAAGCATCGCTGCCCGGTGCCTCTGCCTGCGCTGCCCCGCGGGCACTGCTCCCTCAGCCAGGGCAACCCCCGGCCGCCCGTGCCCCCCTGCCGGCACTGCACCGTGGGGCTGCTCCGCCAGCCCCGGGCCCAGGGCCAGCTGCGGAGCCCTTGGCAGACCCCTCCGCTCTCCCTGTTTAACGAAGCCCCTTGTCTAATTAGGGCAGGCCGCCCTGCCTTCATTAAGCGAGAGCGCTGGCGGGAGGAGGGTCTGGGGACAGTCCTGACCTGGGGATGCTGGACCCGTGGTCAGACCCGCATTGCCAGGGTGAGCAGGGGGAAACTCGTGGCCACGGTGAACTTTGGAGACAGCCGGACAGGTTTGGGGGCCAGGGCTGGGGCCCAACGAGAGGAAGGCTAATGAAGAGGAGGGGATGCACTGCTTGCTGCGCCTTTAAGAAGAGTGGGGGCATCACCGCTCCTCCCTTGTTTGGGAACAGTGTGTGCCTGGGAAAGTTGCCTGCAGCCGGCCCTGGAGCATCTTTGCTTGGTGGCAGGTGGCCCTGCCCTGGGCCCCCAGCTGTGAAGTGGCCCTGGGCCCCGGGGACCCCCCCATCGCTCCCGTTACTGCCTGCAGGAAGATGCCCCCGGACCTGCCCGCTGCACCACCAGGAACCACAGAGGAGTCCCAGGGTGGACGGCCGGGAGGGCACAGGTACGCGGGGTGCTGGGGACTGGGGGATGCGGGGTGATAAAGGGGACAGAGACGAGATGGCACACGCTGGGGCCATGAGCCGGATCAGCCCTAGGTAAGCACAGGCACCAGCAGGGAGTGTGGGGTGCGGTGTGATGCACCCCAAGGAGCAGTGTGGTCCCGTGGGGTGCACTGTGGCACATGGGCACCCTGAGGGCCAGGGGTGTCCCTTTGGCCAAGAAGGAGCCCCAGGGGACAGTCCCACCAGCTGCTGGGTGAGCAGGAAGCGAGACCGGGGCAGTGCAGGGTCTATGTTCACACTGCTGGGCATCGTCTCCCTTTTGCCTCCCCCCACCAATCCCAGTCACACCGCTAGTGGATTTCCAGTGCTTTTCTCCAGCTCTGGGGTGGGTCTTGGCCACCAGTCTGCTCTGGTGGCTGCTGGGAGGTGGTGTCTGCAGCAGGGTGGGAGGACACCAGTCCCTGTACTTCAGCTGTGGGTGCTCTGGTCTCATGTGATGGGCACCATGAGCTGTAGGTACAGAAAAGGTCCTGGTTGAGGCCTGGCTGTTCCGCAGCCCTGTGGGAGCTGCACTGAGGGGGTCAGCCCTGCACCACCATCCTTCCCATGGCTGGTGCTCGGAGCCAGGCTCTAACCTGGACGGGCCAGGGACCCAGGTCCCTGTAGCAGCTCTGCCCAGGGCCAGGCAGTGCCCTGAGGACTCATTCCCCTGGGATGGGTGGATGGATGGAGGTGTGTGGCTGGCTCCTGGCTGGCAGGTCCCAGAGCTGCTCACTACGTTCCCGGGACATGGACGATGGAGATGCTGAAGGAAAAAGTGTCCTGAGCCTCCCTGGAGCCCACTCAGCCCCACACCGAGCCCACAGAAACCCTTCCCGGGGATCCAAGCCCCTCCCGCCCCAACCCCATCCCGGAGCCCTCCAGCCTCCACTGGGGATGCAGCCGACGGGGGAGCCAGAGGTGGCACTTCGCGGGGGGGAACAGCGCGAAAAGTCGCTTTCCTCCTCTCCCCGGAGTGGGAAAAGCTCTTTTTTAGGGGGGCGGGCTCCCGCTCCCCCCACCCCGCCCCGGCACCGCGCTCCGGGCCGCCCTCAATAAAGGGGCGGGAGCGCCGGGGGCCGCTCCGCGCCGGCACCGCCTGCGCCCAGCCCGGCTCGGCACGGCACGGAGCGGCACGGAGCGGCCCCGCGGGGGCGGCGGGTGAGTGCTGCGGCGGGGGGCTGTGCTGGGGGTCCCGCTGCCGGGGCTGCGGGGCAGGAGCGGGGCTCCCCCGCGGGCACCGCTGGACATTCGCCCTTCCACGCCGCGGCGGCTGCCGGGCTCGTCCCGCCCGGGTTTCGTACCCCCCCGGGTTCAGCCGGGCTGGGACCCGGCGTGGCCATCACAGCGGTGTCGGGCCGTGTGCCCCTCCCGCAACTGTGTGGGTGGGAAGCGGTGGGATGTGGGGGGGCTGGCGCGCAGGGCTCATCCACCCCGGCTCCCCACCTGCCCTAGAGCACCCCACTTTTGCTACGGGGGTGGCCAGGAGCCCCTGCGGGCAGGGGGAGCGGTGGGCAGGAGGAGCTGGGGTGCGGGCAGGCAGGCAGGAGGCAGCGGGCAGGGCTTGTGCAGGCAGAGCCCGCGCACACCCCGCAGCTGGGGCTCCAGCCCCCCCGGCCGGGCCGCGGCTCCCCGGGTGTCGGGCAGCGAGCGGGGCTGCGGGCCAGGCCTGGTCAGGCTGAACGGGGAGCGCTGGAGCAGGGCCAGGTGCTGGTTGGCATGGGACACGCACAAGACCGTGCCCTCCTGCACCCGGCACCGTCACCAACCTGCGCCGCGCCATGGGACAGCCGCCGGCACGGCTCCAACCTCACCGGACGCAGGCCACCCGCTGCTCACCCGGTGCTTTTTGGTGACCTGGTGTGCCAGGCAGGCACTGAGTGCTGCTGGCTGCGTCTCTGGGACGTGTGGCAATGCGGCCGGGCAGAGCCCCGCTGCCTCCCTGCCCCACTGTGGGTGCCAGCAGCGGTGCCTGGGGTGGCACTGGCGCTTTTTCCTCCCGAGGTGATCAGACATCTGGGCACAGCGTGGTGGTGGGATCCTCCTGGGCCCTGCTGCTCTGTCACTGCTGTCCCCAGAGGCGTGGGGCTGCTGTGAGGTGGTGGCAGCAGCGTCCTCTCCTGCAGGCTCCCACGATGAGCAGCCAGCTCCTGCTCCTCGCCGTGCTCCCCACGCTCCTGGGCCCCCCAGCCGCTGTGGCACAGAAGAAGAGTCAAGGTGGGTGCTGAGCACCGGGTGCCTGTGGCAGGGGGGCCAGAGGGGCCCAGAACTGCTGTGCCATGGTACCGGTCCATGCCCTGAGCACTGTTGCTGCCTTGCAGGGGTGTGCGAGGATGTGCTGGAGGCCGACATCGCCTTCCTGGTGGACGGCTCATCCAGCATTGGCAGGAACAACTTTCGCGCCATCCGCACCTTCATGGACGACCTGGTGGGGCCCTTCGTGCAGGCGGTGGGCGAGAAGGCGGTGCGCTTCGCCGTGGCGCAGTACAGCGACGAGCCGCGGTGAGCCCCGGGGAGGGGCTGTGTGGGGCAGTGGGACGGCGGGGCCGGGGGGGTGATGCATCCACCCGTGCCCCTCAGGGTGGAGTTCCCCTTCTCCCAGCACACCGACGGCATGAGTGTCCGGAGGGCCGTCCAGCAGCTGAGCTACAAAGGCGGGAACACGCGGACCGGTGCCGGCTTCCGCTACGTCGCTGACAATTTCTTTGGCCCCACGCAGCTTCGGCCTGGGGTCCCCCAGGTATGTTCAGCGTGGTCACCCTAGGGACACCCAGAGGGGTGATGCGGTGTGTCCCGGGCTGGGTCTTATGGCTTGCACCTGGTTCTGCAGATCTGCATCCTCATCACGGATGGCAAGTCCCAGGACGATGCTGAGGGGCCGGCAGCAAAGCTCAAGAACCAGGGCGTCAAGGTCTTTGCCGTGGGTGAGCAAGGCTTTGGCCCTGGGTGAGGGGTCTCCCACCAGGGTCCCTGCCTCCTCACCCATCATCTCCATCCTTGCCAGGGGTCAAGAACGCTGACCACAAGGAGCTGGTGCGCGTGGCCTCGACGCCCACCGAAGCCTTCTTCTTCTACGTCGGTGACTTCAAGCTGCTGGGGACACTGGTGCCACTGATGACACGCAGGGTGTGCACAAGCATCGGGGGGACCCTGCGCCTCCCGGGTATGAGCACCCACCCTCCTCCCTGCGGGGTATGGGTGCCGGTGGTGCTGGGTGCCGGGCTGTGCTCCTGTGGATGCACGCTCAGCATCCATCCTCCCCAAAACACCCTCCTGGTCATCCCGTTCTGCTGGGCACACGGCTGTGCCACCCTGGTAAGCGCTCCCCGCCACTCTGCACACCCTGGAGCTGACAAACCCTGTGCTCCCTGGCAGACGGGCTGAGCCACGCCGGCCCCTCCAACCTGGAGATCCTGGAGCGGGGCCTCGACCAGCTGCGGATCCGCTGGACGGCGGCCAGCGGCCCCGTCACCGGCTACCGGGTGCAGCATGTGCCGCTGACAGGGCTGGGGCAGCCGGTCGTGGCAGAGAGGCAGGAGGTGAGTGTGCCCACCTGCCTGCTCCCACTTCCCAGGGGCTCTGGCCACCCACTGCGTGGCCTGGGAATGGCAGGGGGCTGACACTGTCCCTGCCCAGGTGAGCCTGGGGCCACGGGAGACGAGCGCTGTGCTGCGGGGGCTGCGCGCAGGGACGGAGTACATGGTCACTGTCACCGCACAGTACGCCAACAGCATCGGCGAGTCCGCATCCAGCCGAGCACGCACCCGTGAGTGTCCGTGCCCGTGGGGATGGGGACACAGGGGCAGGCGCTGGGTGCCCACCCTGGCTCCTTGTGTCCCCAGAGAGCCGTGCTGGCTCCGTGCTGGATTTCCGTGTGGTGGAAACTGGACCAACCTTCCTGCGTCTGGCCTGGCAGCCCGGCCCCCAGCCCCCCCAGGGCTACAGCCTCAGCTATGCCGTACAAGGTGAGGGGACAGTCCCTGCAAGGGGACGGTCCTGCCTGGATGCCCCTGCTCCTGCAGAGCCCTGTGGGCTGGGCAGGACATGAGGACATGGCAGGGGGTTGCATGGTGGGGGGCATGCATGGGAGGGGTGCATGCATGGGGTGATGCAGGAGATGCATGCACGGGGGGTTCATGCATGGGGTGATGCAGGGGGTGCATCCCGAGAGCACCGCAGCTGTGTGCACGCCTGCCTTCACCACAGCGACTGGCGCTCGTGCGCAGGCTGTGGGGCACGGGTGTGCACACAGGGGCGTAGAGCTGGCGTGTGTGTTCTTGTACCCGGAGGCTTTGGTGTGCAGGGCTTGAAGTGTGCGCGTGGGTGTGCGCAACGGCCAGGGAGCCCCACGTGTGCCCCCAGCCGGGGCTGTGAGCGTGTGCGTGCCCCCGCGGTCGCTGCACGGGGGGGCGGGTGGCAGACCCCCCGTCCCAGCCGGGCGCTGGGCTGGAGCCACGCACCTGGCAGCCCCTCCCTGGCCCTGGGTGCTCCCATGGGTGCCCCTGCTCTGGCTGCCATCCCAGCCTCTCCCAGCACTCCCCACCCCTGGCACTGCCTGGTGTCCCCGGGGCAGGGAGCCCTCCCACAGCACACCTTCCCTGCTGGGCTGGGGGTGTGCTGTGCCCCCTGATCCCACCTGCACCCCTCCAGGAGCAGCCCAGGAGGAGGAGAAGAGCCTGGGGGCCAGCGCACAGTCGGCCACGCTTACCAACCTGCGCCCCGACACCGAGTACGTGGTGACGCTCCGACCCCGCCACCCGCAGCCACCCGCTGTCCCCGCCGTCCCCGCCACCCTCACCGCCCGGACACGTAAGTACCGCACCTGGCCCAGGGCTCAGCCGGGGACAGGGGTGAGTTCCCAGCATGGGGACGACCCTCCAGTCACTGTACCCCATGAGCTGTCTCGGGGGGGGAGCTGGGACCAGGATGTAGGTGAGCACGGCTGCAAGGTGATGCTCTGAGCCCCAAAATGTGCTCCCAGGGGGATGCAGCACTCTATGCCCTGGAGCTCCTTCCCAGCCTTCTGGGAATGTTTCCACTGGAGCTTTCCTCACGTGACGTAAGAATGTTGACTGAAAAAATGCAAGGGTTTGTTTGATTTTTTTTATAAGTTTAAGCCCTGCACTCTTTAGGAGGAAAGTAATGGTTTCCGCCAGGGAGGAGGGTGGTGGAAAGCATCGCCAGGCAGAAGCAGGGTGGGGGCCCCAGGGCAACATCTTTGCAAGCCTCAGACTTTGGCAAACCAATTCCTTCAGCTGCCCCAGGCAGAATTAACCCACAGAAAGTATTTAAGGCATTAAGAGGAAGGTGTTCAGGCTCCGGTTTGCTGGAACCGGGGTGCTTTGAAGGAGCCGCCTGGGCTGTGCTCGGTGACCTCGCAGCAGGGTTCAGCGGCACCCGGGGGCGCAGGGGCTTCCACCCAGCGGGTCTGTAAGCAGAGGTGGTTCCCACTGCCCCCAGCGCCGCTTCCACGGGAGGGACAAGGTGGGCCTCTGTCCCCACAGGGCGCCCGGTGGGCGTGCAGCACTTGGCCGTCCACAACGTCTCGGCGCAGAGCTTGCTGCTGGCCTGGCAGCCCGTCAGCGGTGCCACCGGCTACCGGCTCTCCTGGGCCACCCTCACAGGTATGTGCCCACCTCAAAGCTTATCGCAGAATCACAGGATGGTTTGGGTTGAAGGGACCTTCCCAGCTCCCCCGGTGCCCCCCCTGCCATGACAGGGACATCTTCAGCAGCTCAGGTTGCTCAGAGCCCCGTCCAGCCTGGCCTGGGATGTCTCCAGGGATGGTTCAGCCACCACCTCTCTGGCCAACCTGGGCCAGTATTTTACCTTGTGTCCTTTCTGGTGGCCCTGGGGAGGAGGGGTGGTGGCATCCACCTTCCAGACCCCCCAAGGGATGACTGTGGTGCCTCTCGCAGGGCAGGACAGGCACAGGGTGGACCTGGATGCCAGGCGGACATCGCATGCGCTGGGGGGGCTGCAGCCCAACACTGACTACGTGGTGACAGTGGCCCCGCTCTTTGGGCAGCTGGAGGGGCCCACGGCCACCGTGAGGCAGAGGACAGGTAAGTGGTGGGTACTTGGTGGCTCTGCCATGGGATGGGGTGGGGACTGGTCCCCACGGCCACACACCGAGGTGATGCTCCCCACCCTGCTGTGGGTGGGTGACCAGTGGCAAAGCAGCACGGGGCAGCCTGGCCCACAGGGTTCCTTTTGCAGAGGCGAGTGCAGAGCAGATGCTGCGAACCAACATCCTGGGCCCCACATCCATCCAGGTGCTCTGGACCGGTGCCCATGATGCCCGCGGCTACCGTCTGGAGTGGAAGAGAGCCACAGGTGGGCTCGGTACTCCCAGTCCCCTCACAAATCCTTCGTGCCAGCTTCCGGCAGTGACCCTCCCCTCCCCGCAGGACCAGAGCCCCCCAGGACAGTGTCGCTCCCCAGCAGCACCAACACCTACCAGCTGACGGGGCTGCAGCCGGGCACCGAGTACCGCATCACCCTCTACACGGTCTACGATGGCGGGGAGGTGGCCACCCCTGTCACCACCTTCCAGACAGGTGAGAGACCACCACGGGTCCCCTGGGTTGTCCCCAACCCTTCCAAGCTCCCATGAAGAGGGGCTGAGGGACCTGGGGGGTTCAGCTGGAGAACAGGAGCTGAGGGGAGACCTTCTGATCTCTGAACTGCCTGAAAGGAGCTTGGAGCCAGGGGGGTCGGGCTCTGCTCCCCAGGAACAAGCGCCAGGAGCAGAGGAAACGGCCTCAAGTTGCACCAGGGGAGGTTGAGGTTGGATCTGGGAACAATTTCTTCCCCAAAGGGCTGTGGGGCATTGGAACAGGCTGCCCAGGGCAGTGCTGGAGTCACCATCCCTGGAGGGGTTGGACAGACGGAAATGAGGTTCTCAGGACATGGGGCAGTGCCAGCAGTGGGTTAATGATTTGACTCGATGATCCTGGGGGTCTTTTCCAACCAAAATGATTCTCTAAGCTATTGAGACAGAGGGATGTCCCGTGTGGCACTGCTCAGCCTGGAGATGCCCTTGTCTATGAGACCTCTCACTCTCCAGCCCCAGCCCAGGGTGAGGACGGGGGCTGTGCCATCGAGGCTGTGTGGCTCTGATCGTGTGTCACCGTGTGTCACCGTGTGTCACCGTGTCCCTTTGCAGGTGTGGAGGTGCCCGTGGGCCCCGTGTCGGACCTGCGGCTCACGGAGGAGGCGGGCAGGCGGGTTCGGCTGGGCTGGACCGGCGTCCCCGGTGCCACCGAGTACAAAGTGGTGGTGCGCAACACCCAGGGTGAGGCTGCGGGCAGGGGCGCGGGTGGCGCCTGGGGGACCCCAGCCCGGTGCTGAGGGTCCCGCTCCCGGCAGACGGCACAGAGAGGACGAGGCGCGTCGCGGGCAGCCAGGCGGGGCTGGAGCTGGGTGACCTCCGGGAGGGTGTCACCTACCTGGTGCGCGTCTCGGCGCTGGCAGGCGGCCGGGAGGGCAGCGCTGCCACAGTCACCATCCGCCTCAGTAAGTCCCTGTCAGGGTTTGGCATCATGAGTCTCAGTGCTGTGTTGTCTTCCCCCCTGGAATGTCCTCTGTGCCCCCACAAGCCCTCAGGGCGCCAGGGCAGCCGTGGGGCCCCTCTGGGCACCCTGAGGTGACACCCGGTGCCTTGGGGTGCTGCAGAGTACCCGGCGGTGGGCAGCGTCTCGGAGCTGCGAGTGACGGAGGCCGGTCCCAGCCAGCTGCGGGTCACCTGGCGAGGGCTGCCGGGCGCCGGGGGCTACCGGCTAACGTGGCGAGGCAGTGATGGTGAGTGTGGGGGCCGCAGGATGCCGTGGTGGTGGTGCCGGAGCCCTTTCCCAGCCCAGCTGTCTCTCCCAGGTCTGGAGCAATCCCGCGTCGTCCCCGCTGACCCCACAGCCTTCACCATCGAGGGGCTGCGTGCTGGCGTCTACACCGTTGGTGTCTCAGCCATCGTGGATGGCCGGGAGGGCAGCCCTGTCACCACCACAGCACGGATAGGTGAGGTGTCCCCTCACCCGCTGCTCCCATATGGTGCCACTTGCCCCGGACCTGGATGACAGTGGTCCTCTCGGTGTCGCAGTGCCTGAGCAGGTGGGGACAGTGTCCCAACTGGAGGTGCAGGCGTCCAGGAGCAACGTCGCCCGTGTCACCTGGGTCGGCGTGCCGGGAGCCACTGCCTACCGTGTGGTGTGGAGCCGCAGGGACGGTACCGTGGGACGGGGATGGGGACGGGCTGTGGGGACAGCGGGGCAGGCAGGTGACACTGCGGGCCTTGGCAGGGGGCCCGGAGAGCAGCCGGCGGGTTCCCGGCCACACCAGCTCCTTTGACATCCCTGACCTGGAGGGTGGTGTCACCTACACCGTGAAGGTGACAGCGCTCATCGGCAACCGGGAGGGCAACCCCGTCTCCATTGTCGTCACCACCCGTGAGTGCTGGGCCGGGAGGCAGCACCTTGGTGTGGCAATGGGCACCACTAACCCCTGTTCCTCTGCCCTGCAGCGGAGGTAGCCCCAGTGTCCCCTGTCAGTGGCTTCCAGGTGACAGAAGCTTCAGAGCATCGCCTGCTCCTGGCCTGGGTGCCGGTGGCCGGCAGCACTGGGTACCGCCTGCTCTGGCGCCTGGCTGAGGGTGAGCATGGCTGGTTGGCCCCCCAGCACCCCGCCATTCCCCAGCACCCCGCCATTCCCCTGTGCCCCGCCATTCCCCTGTGCCCCGCCATCCCCCCTGCACCCCCTCACCTTGTTCTCCCCATGGGCAGGGGGGCCCCTGCGCAGCCAGCAGCTCCCGGCCACCGCCAGCTCCTACGACCTGGGAGGGCTGGAGCCCGGCCGGCGCTACCACATCAGCATCACCAGCCTGGCCGGTGGCCGGGAGAGCGAGCCGGCCACTGTCACCGCTGTCACTGGTAAGGGGCTGCATGGGGCCAACGGGACATCTGGGACATGGCACAGGGCTAGAGCCCAGAGGGGGGCACCCAGGGATGGGCTGTCCCAGCCTCGGGTTGGGATTGTCAGGCATTGGAACAGGCTGCCCAGGGCAGTGCTGGAGTCGCCTTCCCTGGAGGGGTTGGACAGACGGAGATGAGGTTCTCAGGGACACGGGTCAGTGCCAGGGGTGGGTTAATGGTTGGACTCAATGATCTTGAGGTTCTCTTTCAACCAAAATTAATCTATGGTGGAAAGTAACAGGTGTGGGGCCAGGAGTGGGTGGGGGCTGCCCCATGGGGCCTGGACACTCTTTCTTCCTCCTCTGTGGCAGCTGCCCCCGGCCCCGTCACCAACCTGCAGGTGACGGATGTGCAGAGAGACTCGGTGACCCTCGCCTGGACCCCCGTCCCTGGTGCCTCCAGCTACGTCCTCTCCTGGACCCCCCCCGCAGGTGAGGCAGGGGCACAGCCCCGGGGTGGGCAGCAGTGTCCCCGTGGGGGCTCAGTGACCCCCCTGACTCTGTCCCCTGGGCGGCAGCTGGTGGGGAGACGGGCCGGACGCTGCCCGGCGCTGCCAGCTCCCAGCAGGTCAGCGGGCTGCGCCTGGGCCTGCGCTACACCTTCACACTGCGCCCGCTCCTGGGCACCGCGCCGGGCGCCGAGACCTCCGTCAGCGAGCGCACGGGTACGGCAAGGCCACACCGGGGGGACAGCCTGGGGTTGTCCCTGCTCTGCTGGTGGCTTCATCCCTTCCCTGTACCCCAGTCTGCAGGGACGCCCGCGGTGACATCGTCTTCCTGGTGCATGGCACCCGTGACAGCTCCCCCAGCGCCGATGCCACCCGCACCCTCCTCTCCAACACCGTGTCTGCCTTGGGGCGCCTGGGCCCCGAGGGCACCCAGGTAGGTGCTGCCGTGGCGGTGAGGGTCTGGGGGCTGCGGGCGGGCAGTGGTGCCCACCATAGGGCTACAAAGATGCTGAGGGGTCTGGAGCATCTTTCTTATGAGGAGAGACTGAGAGAGCTGGGGCTGTTCAGCCTGGAGAAGAGAAACAGAGAGGGATCTTATTTATGCTGATAAATATCTCAGTGATGGGTGTCAAGAGGATGGACCAGACTTTTTTCAGTGGTGCCAAATGATGAGGCTGAAGGTGAGGGGAAATGGGCACAGGCTGGAGCATAAGAGGTTCCATCTGAATATGAGAAGAAACTGCTTTGGGAGTGCCAGAGCCCTGGACCAGGCTGCCCAGAGAGGTTGTGGAGTCTCCTTCTCTGAGACATTCAAACCCTCCTGGACACGACCCTGTGTGATCTGCTCTGGTGACCCTGCGTTAGCAGGGGGGTTGGACTTGGATGATCCAGAGGTCCCTTCAACCCCAACACCCTGTGTTTCTGTGTCCCCCTGCACCCTGCCAGGTGGCTCTGGCCACGTACAGCTACCGCAGCCTGCCCTGGCTGCTCCTGAACCGCTCCAGCGACCTGCCCGCCGTGCTGGAGCGGATCCGCACCGTGCGCTATGAGGAGCCCAGCGGCAACGCCATTGGTGAGGGGCTGCATGGGGAGCCGGGGCGGCGGCCGGAGGGACCCAGTGGTCATCCCCATCCTCCTTCTCCCTCCCCAGGCGCTGCCATCACCTTCGCCAGGACCTACCTGCTGAGTCCAGGCGCGGGGCGCCGGCCCAGCGTGCCGGCCGTGCTGGTGGTCCTGGCCGACGGCCCCTCCGGGGATGATGCCATTGCGGCGGCCAGGGACATCAAGGCTGGGGGTGAGGATGGCTTGGGGGTCCCAGGAGGGCGTGTGGGGAGTTCCGCGGGGTGCTGAGGGTGCTCTTGGCTCAGGGGTTCGGGTGCTGGCGGTGGGTTTGGAGGGGGCGGACCGGGAGCAGCTCCGGCGCATGGTGACTGGCGAGGACCCGCGGTACATCTATGGCGGTGGCAGTGCCGAGGGAGAGCTCACCGATGATCTCTGCACCATCATCTCCACCCGGGTAAGGGGATGGGGACCCGGGAACTGGGGAGGGGGAGCAGCCCCATGGCGGCCAGAGTCTTCTCCTCCTACCCCCAGCTTCACATGGGCTTCTCTTGTCTTGCCAGCCGGAGCTGGAGCCGAAGCCAAAGCCCTGCACCGTGCAGTGCCCCAAGGTGAGCGTCCCCATGCCGTGCTGTGCCACAGGGCTCAGCATTGATTGTGTTGTGTTGTGTGAGGGCTGAAGGGAACGGAGCTGGTGAGGGGCTGGAGCACAAGTGTGATGGGAGCGGCTGAGGGAGCTGGGGGTTCAGCTGGAGAACAGGAGCTGAGGGGAGACCTTCTGATCTCTGAACTGCCTGAAAGGAGCTTGGAGCCAGGGGGGTCGGGCTCTGCTCCCCAGGAACAAGCGCCAGGAGCAGAGGAAACGGCCTCAAGTTGCACCAGGGGAGGTTGAGGTTGGGTCTGGGAACAATTTCTTCCCCAAAGGGCTGTGGGGCATTGGAACAGGCTGCCCAGGGCAGTGCCGGAGTCACCATCCCTGGAGGGGTTGGACAGACAGATGAGGTTCTCAGGGCATGGGGCAGTGCCAGGGGTGGGGAACGGTTGGACTCAATGATCTTGAGGATCTTTTTCAATCAAAATGATTCTCTGATCGATCAGCCCCCCCCCAGCTTGCCAAGGGCAGCAGCTGCAATGGGGAGCTGAGCAGGGGGGCACAGCCCCTAATCCTTTCCGTTTGTCCCCTTGCAGGGCGAGAAGGGGGACCGTGGTGAGGTGGTGAGTGTTTGGGTGTCCCCCCCACAAGCTGGTGGCTCTGGGGGAGCGCTGCATCCCCTCAACCCCTGCTGATGCCAGCCTGTGGTTGGTGCTCAGCTCTGCCTTTGTCTCTGCAGGGACCGCAAGGACGTGCGGGGCAGCCAGGCCCCCCCGGCGAGCCGGTAATGTCCTGATGGGGGAGCTGGGGGGGTCAGATCCTTGTCCCCTTGTCCTGCTGGCAGGTGGCTATGGGGCAGGGACCTGTCCAGCCCCTGTCACAGGGCAGATGGGGAACATGCATTGGCCACCACCCGCCACCCAGCCTGTCCCCTCCGCTGTCCTTCCAGGGCCACCATGGGCTACCCGGCCCCCCGGGACCTGCGGGGCCGCGGGGGCTGCCAGGAGAGAGCACTGGGCAGCTGGGAAAGAAGGGGGACAGGGTGAGTACCGCAATCACTGCACCCACACACCCCAGGGTCCCTGGGCACAGGGACATTGCCACGCAGGGACTTCTTGCTGCTTGTTGTGCCTCTCTCCACCTCACCCAGGCTGGATGGGGGATCCCCTGGGGAAATCCCAGTCCAGCCCGTGCTGTTCTCTGGACCCCCAGAACCAGCTCTCCCGGAGCAGTGGGGGGGTCTGGCAGTGCTGGGGTGCACCAGGTGCTGGCACGATGCTGCTCTCTCCCGCAGGGATTCCCCGGAGCCGATGGGACACCAGGAAGCCCCGGACGCCCTGGGAATCCCGGATCCCCCGGCCAGCCGGTGAGTGGGGGTGGCCCCCTGGGTTTGCTGCTGTAGGGGTGGGCTCTTCCCATCGCCCTGCCTGCCCTGCCTGCCCTGCCTGCCCTGCCTGCTCCCTCAGCCGCACTCTGCCGATCCACACTTTGTGCCAGGGGGTTCTCCATTGCTGGCAGGGTCACTGCTGTCCTCTGGGTGTGTGTCCCAGGCCAAGTGTACTGGGCAGGGACTGTCTATCCCTGCCTTGGTTGGCGCTCCCATCTGATCCCCACCCATCCTACCCCATCCCCACCCCATCCCGTCCCCACTCCCCTGCCTGGCCGGGACACACATTCACCTCCTGATCTGTTGTTTTTTAGGGCACCCAGGGTGCCCCTGGCCCCCGAGGTGATCCCGTGAGTATGGCCCCCTCCCTCTCCAGCTGTACTCCCCTCCCTGCACCCCCCCCTCATTCTCCTATTTCCTTTCCAGGGGCCACGGGGACCGACGGGGCTTTCTGGCCCAAAGGGGGAGAAGGGCGAGCCGGTAGGTGATGGGCACGGGGCTGCCTGGGGGGTCCCTGGGAAGCAGGGGGGACCCTGGTGGTCACATCTCAGCCCCAGGCACCTGCTGGCGCTCAGTGTCTGGCTGACCTCGGGGTCACCCAATCACCCTGCCAAGCCTCAGTGACATTGTGACCTCTGTGCTGTGGTGGGGACACAACATGGGGACACTGATTTTTCCTCTTCATCATCATTCAGGGAGAGCCCAGGGTGATTGTGGATGGAGGACAGGGGCTGCCAGGTCGGAAAGGGGAGCCAGGCACGCCGGTAGGTGTGGGGGTGGTGGTGCCAAGGGGTCCCTGACAGCACCCCCAGCCCAGGCTGTCCTCCCAGCTAATGGAGCATCTCTGTCACCCAGGGTAGCCCTGGGCCCCCCGGCAGCTCTGGCCCTCGGGGACCCTTTGGTGATCCAGGGCCCCCCGGTCCGCTGGGACCTATGGGGCCACCAGGACCTCCGGGAGAGTTTGTGAAGGTATGTCCCTCTGGGTGCTGCATGGGGACAGCTGGCGGGATGTGTGGACAGACAGGTGGGAGGATAGGACAAGGGGTGATGGTTTTAAACTAAAGGAGGGAGATTCAGGCTGGACATGAGGAAGAAATTGTTGCCCTGAGGGTGGTGAGAGCCTGGCCCAGGTTCCCAGAGAGGTGGTGGCTGAACCATCCCTGGAGACATCCCAGGCCAGGCTGGACGGGGCTCTGAGCAACCTGAGCTGCTGAAGATGTCCCTGTCATGGCAGGGGGGGCACTGGGGGAACTTTAAGGTCCCTTCAACCCAAACTGTTCCATGATTCTGTGATTCTATGACAGCCAGCACTCCTCCTGCTCCCACTCATGGGCTGTGCTCCCCCCAGATGTGCCAGCCCCAGCTGTGCCCACACACATATTCAGCTGGTGCTGAGCAGGGTGCAAGGAGGCACGTCCACGTGCCCCGATGCCACTGACAGTGGGCTCTACCATGGCAGGGGTTGGACTAAACTCAAGGGGTCATGGAAAGAGCCCAGCCCTGCCCTCACCTGTTGTTTTTTGCCCTTGCAGGGGGAGAAGGGTGACCGAGGGGAGAGGGTGAGTTGCTCCACGTTTCCTTGCATCCCCTGCCCTCCTGGATGGAGGTCCCATGGGTGCCTGAGGGTACTGCAGCCCCCTCGAGGGTGCTGGGCAGGACTGAGCCCTCTGGGGCTGTCACACAGAGGTGACCGCTCTCTCTGCAGGGCCCCCCTGGACTTGTGGATGGGGCAGCACCTCGAGGGGACCCCGGCCCCCCGGTGAGTCTGGGGATGGGGAGAGTGGGGACAGCAGAGGGGAGTGGGGTCACAGCAGCCGTGTGTCCCCAGGGCTGAGCTGTGTCCCCAGGGCTGAGCCGTGTTCTCTTGCAGGGTCTGCCTGGGGACCCCGGGCCCCGGGGACCTGCTGGACCCCCTGGCCTGAAGGGAGACAAGGTAAGAGGGCGGTGGGGATGCTCAGTGCTGGCTCTGGACCCCACGCTGTTCTCCAGCCATGATGTCCATCCCCATTTCATGGGCATCCCCATCTCACGGGCTCAGCTGTCACCTTTCCTAATCCCCAGGGTGACAGTGAAGAAGGTTTCCCAGGGCCACCCGGCCGCCCAGGGGACCCAGGAGACCGGGTGAGTTTTTGGAGATGGAAGATGGGCAAGAGTCAGCCTTGCCATGGAGCTGAGCCCCACCAGCACCCAGAGGGCTCCTGCTCTGATAGTTGAAGATGTCCCTGCTCATGGCAGGGGTTGGACTAAATGAGCTTTGAAGGTCCCTTCCAACCCAAACTATTCTATGATTTGTCCTGCCATGCTGGAGGTGACATCTTCTCCATTCTTTGCAGGGCCCTCGGGGACCGCCGGGCGAGCAGGGCAGGAAGGTGAGTGGTGACCAAAGGGATGCTCTTGCCTTCAGTGGGGGGAAAACAGGTCTGGGTGCTGTGTTGGGACCCACAGCATCCCCCGTGGGTCCTGCTGCCCCTGACCCCATCTTTCTCCTGCACCAGGGGGACCGTGGAGCTCCAGGCGAGTTGGGAGAGACAGGCGAGAAGGTGAGACAGCGCTGGAGTGGGACCGTGACATTGCGGTCATGGTGGCTGTGCCTGGGGGTCACTGTCAGAGCCTGGCGGTCTCAGATGGGATTCGGGGCTGGGCCCCAAAGGGCTCTAGGGCAGCACGTGAGGTGGGACAGTGTGGTGCGGAGGGAGGAAGGCTCCTGACACCCTCCTCTGCCTCACTCTGCAGGGTGACCGCGGCATGCCGGGCCCCGAGGGCGAGAAGGTAGGTGGGCTGGGGTGGCTGTGGCTGAGTCGGGGTGATGCCAGCCCTGCCCTGGAGCAGCTGCCCTGGCACGGGGTGCGAGGATGCCCCTGACTCCTTCCTCTTCCTCCCCTCTGGCAGGGCGAGGTGGGAGCCCCGGGGCGGCCAGGGCCATCGGGCAGAGAGGTGAGTGGGGGCAGAAGTGGTGGTGCTGTGTCCCGGCACCGCCATGACCCGGTGTGTGTGTCCCCTGGCACCACCGTGCCCTGGTGTGTGTCCCCTGGCACTCCAGCCCCTTGAGGTCTCTTCTCTCACCGCAGGGAGCTCCAGGACCAGCCGGCCCCCGGGGGGAGAAGGTGAGGGCAGAAAAGAATCCAGGTGGAGTGGCAGGGTGCTGCTGGGGAAGGGGCAGGCGATGACACCCATCTCTCTGTAGGGTGATCCAGGACCACCCGGAAAGCCGGTAAGTGATGCTGCCCGGCCGGTCCAGCTCTGCCTGCCCCGGGACAAGGACAGGGAGCCCTGGGCAGCACCCAGCGCCGTCACCTCTGCTTCTCCCCCAGGCTCCCAGCGTGGCCGATGTTGGAGGAGAGAAGGTAACCCTGCCCTGGCCGTGCCCCCCGCGCTGCACCAGCACCCCTGGGCACGGTCATGGGCTGGGGAGGGGGATGGCACAGCCGGGGGGATGCCTGTGCTGGTCCCCAGGCCTGGCTGTCCCCATCTGCAGTAGAGGGGCAAGGGGAGAGGTTTGCGGGGTGCCGATGGTGCCATTTGATCTGCACCAGGGTGACAGAGGCTTCCCAGGACCAGAAGGACCTCCTGGCCCCAAGGGCGATGCGGGAGACCAAGGTGCCCGTGTGAGTACTGCCTGGGGAGGTGGGGCACAGCGCAGCCCCCCAGGGCTCACGGTGCCGTTGCTCCAAGCTGTGTCTCTTCGTGTCTTTAGGGTCCTCCCGGTCTGAGCATCCCGGGGCCACCCGGCCCCAAAGGCGAGCAGGGTGACAGGGTGAGTCTGGGTGAGCCCCCCGGCCACCAGCTCGTGGCCGCGGTCCCTCCCCTGGCCCGGGGTCACCCTGCTCCCCGGTGACACGTGCTCTCCCCTCTCCAACAACCAGGGTATCGTTGGCCTCACGGGCAGGAGCGGCCCGAAGGTAATGTCGTTGCAGGAGACATCACCCCTCTGTCTGTCTGTCCATCAGGCTCTGGAGGGGCTGTCCTTGCAGGCCATGCTGTGATGCTGCTCCAGGGAGTGGAGGAGCCCCTGCTCCCCCCAGCAGCCCCCATGTCCCCCCACACTGCCCTGACTCACTGTCCCATTCCCCCTGCCTAGGGTGACCCTGGGGAGCCGGGAGAGAAGGGCGAGCCGGGGCGACCGGGCACCCCGGGGCTGATCGGTCTGCGTGGCAAGGAGGTAGTGTGGGGCGGGGGGGGCTGTGGGGCTGGTGGCCCTGAGGAGGTGGCGGGGCTGGCAGGGAGCAGGGGACACTGGTGACTTGTGCTTTTCTCCTCCTGGCCGGTGCCTGTTGACCTGTGCTGCAGGGAGAGCGTGGAGAGAAGGGTGATGAAGGCACCCCGGTAGGTGAGGACCCCCCCGGACCACTGTCCCCCTCCCCGCTGCCCCACACTCACCCCATCTCTCCCTGCAGGGTGAAGCGGGTCTGCCTGGCAAACCTGGAGACAGGGGTCCCCGAGTAAGTGTGGGGCTGGTGGGCACCCCAGGGGGGGCAAGATGCTTTGGGGGGGTCTTGCTAACACACCCTCCTTCTGCCCCCCACCCAGGGCCTCCCTGGCTACCGCGGCCCGCCTGGGGAGAAGGGTGACCCGGGGGACCCAGGTCCCGAAGGCAGGAATGTGAGTACGGCTTTTTGGGCACCCACCACCCCATGGGCACCCATGACCCCCTGGACCCCCTTGTTCCTCACCCACCCTTACCCAAGGGGGCCACTGCACCCCATGGGTCCCCTGTCTCCTCACCCCGTCCCCCTATCCCCCAGGGCAGCCCTGGAGCACCAGGGAGCAAGGGTGACCGCGGGGAGCCGGTGAGTGATGATGCTGTGGGGGGGACCGTCTGCCCCCACCCCGCAGCCCTGCCCTCCCCAGGGCTGTGTCGGTGCCCCATAACCCCCTTCCCTCACCCTCCTTGCAGGGCCTTCCCGGACCCCCAGGACGAACCGTAAGCTCTGCTCCCCTTCACCCCTGCCCCCGGGCTGGTGCTTGACCCCATTTGCTCTGACAGCCCTCTCTGCCCCACAGGTTGACGCGGGGCTCGGAGGAGCCGGGGAGAAGGGGGAGAAGGTAACGAGTGGGTCCCCTGGGATGCTGCTGCCGGGGGGTGCCCTGTGCTGGCCCCCACTGGGCACTGGGATGCTGGTGCACCGAGCCCTCCCTGCCCAAAACAGCCCCCAAGAGGTGTGGGGGGGTATGTGGGATCTGGGTAGCACATGGGCTGCTGCTCCTGTCCAGCGCCTGGAGGAGAGTGCCCTTGTTGGGGGTCCCTGTAGGGCTGATGTCCTTGAGGGACCCAGCATGCTCACGGCTCCCCCCGCAGGGGTTCCCCCTCAGCACCCCGCGCTCTGCGTGTTCTGCTGTGACGAGCCAGCTCAGGCTGGGGACAGTTGTTGCCACGGGCTGTGCTCGGTGCTGGTGGCATCGTGGTCCCCGGCCATGGTGCCTTCCCCTTGGCTCAGCTGGCTCCTGGCTCAGCAGCACTGCTCATCCTCCACCTTCCGCCGCTCCCTGGGTTGCATTTCTTCTCTGGACACTCAGGGGCTGTGCTGAGCCCAGAGACCTCTTTTTTTCAGCTCGTGCCTGTACAGGGTGTTTGGAAATTGCTATATCTTTGAAATCTGGTCCATCTTTTGGAAACACGCTGTATTTTGAGACCTTTGCTATTATCCCGCCCATAAACCACGCAGCATAAGCGGAGGTGCTCAGCACAGACCCTGCGCAGGCATTTGTGCCGGTGGGGGGGCAGCACCCTCTAACCACAGTGCTCTTCCCTGGCAGGGGGACCCTGGGGACCCTGGCGAGGACGGCGCGAAGGGCGCCCGCGGTGACACCGGCTCCCCTGGGCTGCCCGGGGAGAGGGTAAGTGCTGGGTCACCGGGGCGGGAGGTGACGGGACAGCAAGGTGTGTGACATTCTGTGGGAGAACCGGGGCTGCTGGTTCGCAGGGGGCAGTGGGTGGGCACCCAGGACCCCCTCATGTCCCACTGCTGAGCGTGTCTCTCTCTTGCAGGGTGTGGAGGGTCCCCGCGGCCCCCCCGGTGCACGGGTGAGTGCCGCCCTCCCCATGGGGTCTGAGTGGGGGGTCTGCACCCATTTTGGCTCCCTTTCAGAAGGGACAATGCTTACTCCTCTTCCCACCCCGTAGGGTGACCCTGGGGACCGAGGCCTGCCAGGAGAGAAGGTGAGGGGGCTGGGGGGGCTGGGAGGGCTGGATGGGCCCCACGGCACCCCAAGGGCCCCCATGGATCCGGCCCTCTTGCTCTGCTCTCTTACAGGGGGACCGTGGCCCCCCGGGGCTGGATGGCCGCAATGGGCTGGAAGGCAAACCCGGAGCCCCGGGCCCCCCCGGACTGCGGGTGAGTGTGGTCCTGGGTGGGACCCCCCCAGACACCCCCTCCCTGGACACCCTCTGCTCCAGGCTGGGGATGCTTTTGGGGGGCCGGTGGTGGGGAGGGGGTGTCCCTGCCCTCACCTCCTCCTTGTCTGCAGGGGGACCCGGGGAAGCAGGGGGACCCTGGTCGGGATGTAAGTACCTCTGGGGGGGCAGGTTTGGGTTGTGCTCCTGCTGGGGCCATCATGCTTGCAAGAGACAAATGCCCTTGGTCTGGGGGACTGTCCCCTGTCCCCAGCAGGGTGTCACTGTCCTGGTCATGCTCGCGGAGCTGGCTGGGGCAGGCAGGTGCCCTGTCACCCTGTGCTCCCCCGCCTCCTTTCCCCGCAGGGTCTGCCCGGGCTGCGTGGGGACCAGGGACCGCCTGGCCTTGTGGGTCCCCTGGGACCGCCTGGCGTCCCCGTAAGTACCAGCTGCTCTGTGCCATGGGAAACCCCATGCCCAGCTCCCCCTTCCCTGCACTCTGGGGCTGCGGTGGGGCCTGGGGACCCCCGGCTGCTGCTGCACTGGGGGCACAGGGGGAGTCTCTCACTGCTGCTGCTTCCTCCCAGGGCAAACCCGGTGATGACGGCAAACCCGGCCCCAGCGGCAAGAACGTGAGTAGGGGGAACAGGGCTTGGATTTGGGGCTCGCCTGGGGGTCCCAAGGGCTGGTGGCCCCAGTCCAACATAAAGGCAAGAGGGACACACAGCAAAGGGTCCCCACGCTCTGAGCTGTGTCCCTGGCGTGGTCCCTGTCCCATGCGGTGCCTGTGCTGGGGAGGTCGAGCTGCGTGCTGACTGACAGCCTGTGTCCCCAGGGAGAAGATGGGACACCAGGAGAGGATGGGAGAAAGGTAAGGAGCCCCGGCTGGTCCCTGCGTGGTTTTCACACTCCCAGTGGCTCTTCCCTGTGCAGGTCCAGGAGCACCACTTGGGTCCCACAGATGGGGCAGCGTCCCTCTAACTCCTTTCCCTCCTCTTGGTTAGGGAGACAAAGGTGACGCGGGCCCCCCTGGCAGAGAGGTGAGTACTCCCTGCAGAGCAGCGTGGTGATGGGGGTGGTGGGTACATGTCCCCTCTGGAGGTGACACTGCTCTCTCGGCAGGGGCCCAGTGGTGCCAAGGGCGAGCAGGGGGACAGAGGTGTTCCAGGCCCCCCTGGACACCCCGGTGTCCCAGGACAGGTTGGCCCCCCAGGGCAGGTGCGTAACCTTCAAGCCCATGGTGCCACCCAGCACCGGACCCTGGTGTCCAGGCTGCCATGGGGCGGGCAGGACCCCTGCCCGTGTCTCCCTTGGGGTACTGTCCCCTGTCCGTGGGTACCATTGTGTCCCCTCTGTGTTTCCAGGGCTCCCCAGGCCTCCGTGGGGTGGCTGGACCGAAGGTAGGTGTGCTCCTGCCCCAAGCCCTCCAAGGTCTGGGGGACCCTGTGGCAGAGGGGATGGGTCCCTGGGGGCACTCCCTGTCCCCAGGGCTGGTCCCTGGCGCTGGAGTCAGCACCGGGCAGCCTTGCCCTGCCCGTCCCCAATGCCTTTGCTGTGTTTCAGGGGGACCCGGGGGAGCCTGGACTGCGAGGGGAGCCGGTGAGTGTCCAGCACCCAGCCCAGCAAGCTGTGGGCAACCCAGGGTGGTGGAACCGCAGCCTCTGCCCAGGCAGCACCCAGTGGCGTTGACTCTGAAACCTACTGAGGGCAGCATCAGCGCTGCTCGCCTCACCCACCACAGCTCTGTACATCTATGCATTCCCTCTCTGCAAATCTAGGGGAGACCTGGCAACCCTGGAGCGCGCGGAGACCCTGGGTCTGCGGTGGTGAGTCCCCCCCCGACCTGCTGGGCTGGGGAGAGAGAAGCCTCCGGGGCCCTGATGGTGGGAACAGACCAACACCCACTTTGTTTTTCATGTCTTGTTTCTGCAGAACATTGAACGCAGCCTGGAAGCACTTGGCATCAAGGTGTGTAGTCCCTGGCTGAAGGGCTGGGGGCTGTTCCTGCTGCGTGGCAGCAGGGTGGGGGGCACTGGAGGTGGTGGGAGACCTGTGTGACCTGGGACACGTTGGCAGGGCCGTGGGGTGCTGCCATGGGTGGGTTCCACTGACTGGTGACTCTTCCCTCCCTCCCAGATTTCATCCCTGAAGGAGCTCACGGGTGCCTATGACGGGAGCTCAGACTCGTTCCTGCCAGTGTCTGAGCGGCTGCGTGGCCCCAAGGGCAGCCGGGGGGAGCCGGGAGAGAGGGGGCCCCCAGGCCGAGAGGTGAGCAGAGCCGGGCTCCCTGCACGCCAAAGGCATGCAGCCAGCTCAGCCCTGGGGTGCTCCATGGGGCTGACACCCCCGGCGCAGGGCTGGCTCTGGCAGCACCGTGTTATATTTTGCAGGGCTCCTTAGGCTTCCCTGGCGAGCGAGGACCCAAAGGTGACAAGGGGGACCCGGGTGCCCCTGGCCCCCAGGGCCCCACAGGCCGTGCTGTGGGCGAGCGGGGTCCCGAGGGGCCGGCCGGGCAGCCAGGGGAGCCTGGCAAGCCGGGTATCCCCGGGGTGCCAGGCCGGGCCGGGGAGCTGGGGGAGGCTGGGCGGCCCGGCGAGAAGGTGAGTGTGTGGGGGGGTGTGGGGCGAGGGCTGGGGGACCTGGCCCTGGGGACTCGGGGTCAGCCCTGTGACAGCCACCACATCGTTTTCCCAGGGCGACCGGGGTGAGAAGGGCGATCGGGGTGATCAGGTGAGCTGCGGTGGTGACGTGGCCCCTCTTGTCCTGCTGTGTTGTGCACCTGTTGTGGGGATGTGTGGCTCTCTGTGGGGCAGGAGGATGCCCTATGGGGGCCAGCAGTGGCTGTACTATGATGGCTGTTCTCCCCTGTGCCCTACTATGTCTCTTTGATGCTCAACCTATTTTTCTCCCCCCATCAGGGCAGGGATGGCTTACCCGGCCCCCCGGGACCCCCGGGGCCCAAGGTAGGTGATCGTCCCCAAGCGGTGGTGTCCCCCACCTCCGGGGATGGACGGCCGCCTCCAGTCCCCTGGCACAGGGGCTTTGGGAGGGCTGTGCCCCTGGGGGGACCTTCCTGGGGTCCCCTGGGTGCCAGCCCTGCCTGCACCCTGCCCGCAGGTGGATGTGGCGGAGGGCAGCCTGATGGGCTTCCCGGGCGAGCGCGGCCCCGCCGGACCCAAGGGCCTGAAGGTGCGTGGCTGGGCAGAAAGGAGCAGGGCAGCCCAGGCCGCTGAGCTGGGGACAATGTGATGAGCGGGGCTGTGGCTGGGGACCGCAGCAGGAGCGGTGTCCCCAGGGCAGCAGCAGGGTGGCCGATGGCATCTATCTTCTCCCGCCGTAGGGTGAGCCAGGAGCCGAGGGTGAGCGCGGACCCAAAGGCGATAAGGTCTGCGGTCGTAAGTCTCCTGCTGCCAACAGTGCGGCCCCACGGAGCAAAGCCCTGGGCAGGGACACTGCTGGGGACACCCCGCTTTGGGTGTCAGCAGGGGCTGGGGGGGGACCGGAAGGTCCCTGCCTGTCCTACGACCCTGCTCCTGTCCCCACAGGGTGAGGGTGGCCCGCGGGGCGAGCGAGGGGAGCCCGGCGAGAAGGGCAGGGACGGCGCCCCGGTGAGTGCCACGCTGTCCCCCTGTCTGGCGCTGACCCCAGACCCCGCCTGGCACTGACCCTGTTCCCATCTGTTGCTCCAGGGCCTCCCGGGTGAAAGGGGGCTGGCCGGCCCCGAGGGGAAGCCGGTGAGTGGGGACACGGCAGGGGTTACGGGCTGGGATGGGGGGAAGGTCCTGTGGTCCCACACCATCCGCCAGCGACCAGCACCAGTGGGAGCATTCACATCTTGTTCACCCCCTTCCCCTGCTGCTTTAGGGAGCCTCCTGCCCCCCCATGAGTACCCTGGGCTGGGTACCCCACACTGGGAATGGGGAGCATCTCTGGGGCAGGCAGGGCTGCCTGGGGGTGGTGGGCTCCTGCTCGCCCACCAGCTCTGATGTGTTTCTTTGCAGGGTTTGCCAGGCTTCCCCGGTGTGCTGGGACGCCCAGTAAGTGTCTGTGTCCCCACGTCGCTGTGTCCCCACGTCGCTGTGTCCCCACGTCGCTGTGTCCCCATGTCGCTGTGTCCCGCCACCACAGTGTGCAGCTGGGTGCTCTGGGCTGCAGGTGCTGGGTGAAGCCGTGGGGGCCACCCCGCTGCCTGGGGGCTGCTTGGCCCCAGGCATCTCACCAGGCTTGTCCCCACTCAGCTGGGGTGTTACCAGAGCCTCTGGCACTCTCTGGGTCCCCTCTCCCAGGGGACACCCCATGCACCCAGTGGCAAAAACCTATCCCTGCAGTGACCCCATCTTTTCCTCCTTTCAGGGCAACCAAGGAGACCCGGGACCCCCAGGACCTCCGGTAAGGTGACACCCCATGGCACGGGCAGGTGACTGTCATGCAAGGGGGACATCAGCTGAGGCAGGTGTCCTCCCAGGGAGCGGGGAGGGGTGGCAGTGCTGGGGCCACCCTGCCCCACTGCCTCCTCCCTCTCCTGTGCCACCAGCAAGTGCTTGCCCAACACAATGTCCCCTTGTCCCCCGCAGGGCAGCCCTGGCCCACCAGGGACCCAGGGCCCAGCTGGAACCAAGGTATGACATCGGCATCGGCATTGCCACGTCCCACCTGGCAGGAAGAAGTGGTGCCTTACCAAATTTGAGGGCTGGAAGGAGGGCCACATTTTGGGACATTTTGGGCTGGAGGGGGACATTTCAGGCTGGCCCCCTCCCGGGTTCAGCTGGCCCCGTGGCAGGCACGGGGACGTGGCCGTGACCGTGGTGGCTGTGGGTCGGGGCGGTGGGACTGATGCAGGGACTCTCCACAGGGCGATCCAGGGGAACCTGGCTCAGGCATCCGGGTGAGCACTCGCCCCCTCCCCACCAGCCCCCCGAAGCTGGCCACCCCCGCCACCATGCACCCTCCTGCGGGGACAGCCGAGGTCCTGGCCGTGCCAGGGCAGCGTGCTGTCCCCTCCCTGATGTGGCTGTTGCCATTGCAGGGCTTGCCTGGTCCCCAGGGCAGCATGGGGCTGCCTGGCCCCCCAGGCCCCCCCGGCCCAGGGGTAGGTATTTGCATCCCCCACCCCAAGCTGCCGTTTGGCTGTTCCTGGTGCCTGGGCTGCTGCTTCATTTCTGCTCGTGTCTCCCTGTCAGGGCCCACCGGGTGTCCCTGGGCTGTCAGGACAAGTGGTGAGTGTTGTCCCCCCGCCTTGCCCAGCTTCCATCAGCGTGGGTGCTGGGGGCTGCCCGGGGGCTCTGAGACCCCTGCACCCCAGCCCTGCTCTCCCTGCTGGCAGGGGGAGAGCGGGAAGCCGGGGGTGCCCGGCAGGGACGGTGTGCCAGGGAAGGACGGCGAGGCTGGGATACCGGGGAAGATGGTACGTTGCTGCTCACCCTGTCCTGTCCCAGCGGGAGCCCCCTTGGGCTTGGCTGGGGGGGCTGAAGCTGAGGGCTGTACACCTTGTGCCAGGGTTTGCCGGGACCATCAGGTCCTGCCGGTCCCAAGGGAGAGCGAGGGGATGTCGGAGCCCCAGGGCAGGTGAGTGCAGAGCTGGGAGCTTCCCTGGGGTTCCTGGGCTGGGATGGGGAGGAGCATCCCCCTGCGGTCCCCCTGATCTGTCACCGCTCTCCTCTGCTCCAGGGCATCGCTGGCCCTCCCGGTGCCAAAGGGGAGAAGGTAAGGAGCCAGTTGTGGAGTGAGAGGACCCTCACCCCTGGGTACTGGTCCATAGGGTGCAGGTACCCGCTGTGGGCACATCTGAGCACCCGCGTGTCACTGCAGGGCGAGCCGGCGCTGCTGGAGGGTGTGCTGCTGGGAGAGCCCGTGAGTCAGCCTCGTTAACCTCACCCCCCCGTTAACATCATCCCCCCCCCCACCACCCCATGACTTTTTTTTTCCACTGAGGGTGGTGAGAGCCTGGCCCAGGTTCCCAGAGAGGTGGTGGCTGAACCATCCCTGGAGACATCCCAGGCCAGGCTGGACGGGGCTCTGAGCAACCTGAGCTGGTGAAGATGTCCCTGTCATGGCAGGGGGGGCACTGGGGGAGCTGGGAAGGTCCCTCCAACCAAAACTGTTCTGTGATTCTATGCATTTGGGGGGCCAGCCAGGCCTGTGGCTGCTCCGTCCCCCACAACACTGTTCTCCCCATGTAGGGCTCCAAGGGTGACCGAGGCTTGCCCGGCCCCAAGGGCGAGAAGGTGAGCGCTGCCCCAGGGGGATGGTGGGGAGGGAGCCATGGCGATCCCTGGGCTCCCCAGCTCCCTGCCCACAGTGGGGGGCACCCAGCTGCAGCTGCTCCCCCTGCACATCATCTCCCAACTCTTCTTTTTCCCTGTTTCTCCATGCCAGGGGGAGCCAGGAGGATTCGGGGAGCCGGGGGATCCTGGGGAAGACGTGAGTAGGAGGCACACGGGGGGCTGGGGGGCAGATGCCATTGCGGGGGACCTGTGTCCCTGGCACCCACCGTTCAGCCCTTCCCGGTGGCTTGGTGTCTTCGCAGGGAGCCAAGGGGTCCCCCGGAGCCAAAGGGGAGAAGGTCAGTGTCCCCAGGTCCCAGAGGAGTGGCGTGCTCCCCAGCCCTGTGGGGTCGTTCTGTGGGGCACAGGGAGTCCCGCACCCCCTGCTCCCCAGCCAGGGGACACACCACGTGCTCTGTCACCATCCAGGGGTCACCAGGTATCGGTGCGCGGGGACCTCCAGGACAGGATGGGCCTCCAGGCTTGAAGGTAACCATGTCCCCCTGGCTGTCACCGTGTCCCCAACACCCAGGTGATGCCATGGGAGAAGCACACTCCTGGGGGGCTGTTTCCCTGGGCTCCATCTTTCTCCTCCCTGCTGCAGGGCGACATTGGCTTGCCAGGACCACCAGGACCCCCAGGCTTAGCAGGCGTCGCTGGGACGCCAGGACAGCCTGGCCTGAGAGGGGACAGTGGCCAGCCTGGCTCACCGGGTCCCCCAGGAGAGAGGGTAAAGCCAATGGCCGGTGCTCGGCCTCACTGGTCTGGGTGACCCCAGACCCTCAGGCAGTGCCAGCAGGGTCCCTGTCAGCTCCTGCCCATGTCCCCTGCCTGCTCACTGTGTTTCTCTGGCAGGGTTTGCTTGGCTTTCCTGGGAGAGATGGCACCCCTGGACCACCGGGACCTGTGGGGCCCCCAGGGCCGGCCGTGAGTACGGGGCTGAAGCGTCCCTGGGTGTGCAGGCTCTGCCCTGGCTCCCCCCAGTCTGGGCAGGGTGATAGGGACCCCCCCTGCAATTTCCTGTCCCCAGCCCTGGGGCTGGGAGTCACTGGGGGCTCCAGCACAGGGCAGGACCTGCTGTGGGAGCCCCAGGGATGCTTTGCACCTTCCCCCTGTGGTTCTCTCTCCCCTCTCCTTTCTTTCAGGGTGTACAAGGGGCCCCTGGCCTGAAGGGTGACAAGGTAGGATGGGGACAGCCCCATAGCATGAAGAATGGGGGACCACTCCTCTGGTGGGGTGTCCCTGCTGCAGCCACTCCTGGGTGATGCTGAAACCACTCTGGATGGTGGCACACGGGATCCTGCTCTGTGCCAGGCACCTGGGGCGGGGGGGTGTCCTGTGGGGTGTCCCGTGACGTGGTGGGGGACACGGCATGGCTGGGAGGAGTGATGAGCAGCAAGGACAGGGACGAGCTCTTGCCTTCCCCTGGCAGGGTGCACCGGGGGCCGGGCTGCCGGGAGCCAGAGGCGAGCGTGGAGACCCGGGGCCACGGGTAGGTTCTGCCACGGCCCCCCAGTGTCACCCGCATCCCCACCACCAGGGACGGGAAATCCCACTGTGCCAGACCCTAGGGGACAGGGAGCCAGCACCGCGCCTGTCCCCATGGCAAGGTGGCACTGTCCCCATCCCAGACGCCCTTCTCACGTCCCTTTCTTTTCTCAGGGTGAAGATGGGCGCCCAGGGCCAGAAGGGGATCGCGGCCCGGCGGTAAATGCCCCCCTCCCTGGCTGCACCCCCAGCCCAGCCCCTCCCTGACCACCCTTCTCTGTCCCACAGGGCTTGCCTGGGAACCGGGGGGAGCGTGGAGACAAGGTAAGGGACCCTGGGGGCTGGAGAGCCAGCGGTGGGGTGAATGATGGACCTTCAGGGACTGGGGTCTCCAGGGAGGTGCTGCCTGCTCCCCGCCATGTATCTGTGCAGCATCTCACCCTTTCCCCTTCCTCACAGGGAGATGCTGGGGCCCCGGGGCCCAAAGGAGACAAGGTGAGTCCCTGGGGTGGGGGCAGTAGGATGGAGGGGCCGCAGTGCTGGCCCCTCTGCTTACCCCCACCTCTCTACTTCGGGCGTGCAGGGCGATACCATGGTGGTGGAGGGGCCTGCCGGAGTGCGGGGCAGCAAAGGGGAGCCGGTAAGAACTGTCCCCCGCCTCCCTGTCCCCCTCTGTGTCGTCTCTCCTTGTCCCGATGGGAAGGGGCCCTCCTGTGCATCCCCCTCCCCAGCAGCTTCCAGCCCTGCAGGTTTGATCCTGCATCCCCCATCCTGAGTGGCGTAGGACAGGACCCCCCCACTTCTGCCTGCCAGAAGAACCGGGGGGGCTTTTTGCTGCCGAGGGCCCCTCCCTTGCAGAGCACATTGTCCCCTCTTCTTCAGCCACCCTACAGACCCCTGTGTCCCTGCCCCAGGAGGGGTCTGTCCTCCCCACACTACCATGTATCTGAGCATCTCCCCATCCCCTGATCCCTCCCTCTCCTTTGCAGGGAGAGCGTGGCCTGAAGGGCATGGAAGGGGACAAGGGGGACAAGGGGGAGCAAGGCATGCCTGGAGAGAAGGTACGGGGCTGGGGAGGCTTGTGTGGGGCCGGGGGTGCTGCGTTGGGGACCGGACCACAGAGGGACCTGGACATAGCGGCACCTCTGTGCTGGTGCTTGTGGGCACCCTGGCGTGGTGCTTGGCACCCCGGCAAGGAGAGGTGCCAGAGCTGTCCTTGGAGGCCATCATGGCCATGCCATGGCTGTGCCGTGGCCAAGCTCTCCCCGCCAGCCCCATGTTGATCTGTGGTTCTGTTTGCAGGGGGCAAGGGGCGAGCAAGGTGAGAAGGGCTCCACGGGCTTCCCTGGGGCACGCGGCCCCGGTGGGCAGAAGGTGAGGAGCTGGGCACCCCTCAGTGCTGGGGAGGTGCCCATGGGTGCTGGGGAGACCGTCCCCCCTCACCTGCCCTGACCGATGCCTTTGCCTTCCCCAGGGAGAGGTGGGAGCATCAGGAGAACCCGGTGAGCCGGTGAGGAGCCGCGTCTCGGTGCCGCTGCCACCCCCGCGTGGGGCAGGAGCAGATCCCCGTCACACTGTGTGCTCTGCTGCAGGGCCAGCCTGGTCGCGACGGGATCCCCGGAGCCCGGGGGGAGAAGGGGGACATGGGACCCCTGGGCATGCGTGGCCCTAAGGTGGGTTGGTCCCTCTGCTCACCAAAGCTCTGCTGGCTCAGCGGGGCTCTGACTCCTCTCCTCATCCTCGCAGGGTGAACGGGGCATGAAGGGCGCCTGTGGCCTCGATGGGGACAAGGGTGAGAAGGTGAGCGGGTGCCTGTGGGTGCCGCAGGAGCCTGGACCGCGCTGGCACCGGGCAGCCCTTTGGATCCCCTCTGCCAGTCGGAGGGAGCAGGGAGATGGCTGAGGGGGGAGCTCAGCCCCACAGTGGGGGCACGGGGTCCCCCCCTCAGCCCCTGGCTCTGGGGTGAGCACTGGGGCACAGGACTGACCCCCCTGCCTCTCTCCTGCCTGCTGTAGGGAGAGCCAGGGATCCCGGGGCGCTCAGGACTGCCGGGGAGGAAAGGCGAGCCGGTGAGCACCGCGCTGGCACCGGGGGGGGACAGGGACACACAACCAGTGACTGACAGACGTCTGCTTTGTCCCCCAGGGAGAGCTGGGGCTGTCGGGACCACCGGGCATCCCCGGGAAGGAGGGACTCATGGGCCCCAAGGTAGGTCAGGGCAATGCCAGGAAAAGCCATGCTGGCACTTCAGCCACCCTGCTGCCTGTCACCTGGCTGCCTGGCTGCCTGCTGCTTTTCCCCTGCTGCCTGTCCCTTCCTCTCCGCAGGGTGACCGGGGATTCGACGGGCAGCTTGGAGCCAAAGGAGACCAGGGGGAGAAAGGAGAGCGGGTGAGCAGGCTGGAAAGGGATGGTCTGTGTTTTACGGCGTTGCTTTTGCCAGGATCCAGCCATCAGAGCCCGATGCTCCCAGAAGAGCTGTCTGGTGCTGCTTATTTGTGTCACTAAGCTATAAGTGACAACAAATTCCTGCTCTTTACAGGAATGCACCAGCGTTGGTGCTTCGGGGTGCGCAGCTATGGGGTTGGAGGGTGCCCCTGGCACCTGCTCTGGGGCTGGGGTCTCTGACACCCCCAGCCTCACCCTCTGCTGTCCCACAGGGTGCCCCAGGCATTATTGGTGGCCCCGGTCCCCGGGGCAGTGACGGTGCTCCTGGCCCCCCTGGGCCCCCAGGAAATGTTGGTCCTCGAGGTCCCGAGGGCATGCAGGGCCAGAAGGTGAGTCCCCACCATGGGTGGCCCTGTCCCCGCACTGGGTGAGGGTTTGGTGGCATCAGGAGCTGCGTCCCAGCTCTGTCCCTGTCCCTGCCAGCATGCTGCCTTTGAGGTCCTCCCGTGTGTCCCTCTGCCCAGGGGTTGGGAGTCTGGACTGTTGGAGACCTTCTCATCATGGGGCTGGGTTGGCTCCATCCCCATCCTCACCTGCATAGGTGTCCCCAGGGTGTGGGGACAGGGACAGCAGCACATCCATGGCACTGGGGAGGGCAGAGAGTCTTTAGAGCCACCAGCCAGACCCTGAGCCCGTGTCCTTCGCAGGGGGAGAGAGGCCCCCCCGGACAGTCGGTGCCGGGGGCCCGCGGTGTGCCCGGCATCCCCGGCGAGAGAGGAGAACAGGTGGGTGAGCAGGTGACTGGCCATGGGGGGGTGACCCCCGGCTGGGGACAGCCTCCCACCCCCCTCTGCTTGTCTCTAGGGCAGTCCTGGCACCCAGGGAATCCGTGGGGAGAAAGGGGAGCCGGGCATGACGGTAAGGAGCCGGGAAGGAGCCAGCACGGGCTTGCGGCGCTCGGGTCACCAGGGTGGGATGGGGCACGGGGTCTGTCCCACCACCGATGATGAAGGGGCTTCCCCCAGCTCCGGGCTCTGCTCTGGCACATGGGCCTGGGGAAAGGGTTTTTTTTCCTCCTGTCTAATTAATCGTGCCGTCCCCTATTGCAACGTGGATCCTTTGCCTTTCTGCGTGCCCCGCAGGAGGAGGAGATCCGCGTCTTCGTCAGGCAGGAGATGAACCAGCACTGCGGTGAGCTGAGCATCCCCCACCACGCTGCCCCAGGGCCGGGGGTCTCCCCCGCTGCCCCTGACCCCCCCGCCCCCTCTCTCCTGCAGCCTGTGGTGGCCAATTCCCGCGGCGTCTGGATTCACGTGAGCACTCAGGTTGCAGCTCTCCCTTCCTACCCCCCTGCCCTGCACGTGTGGCACCAGAGGGGTCCTGGCACCCCAGTGTGCCGCTGGTTTTGGGGGGCTAGAGGTGGCTGGGACCCCCTTGGTCCCCCTTGGTCAGGGCTGGCATCAGTGTGGGACTGTACACAGGGAGGAGGGCTAGCGTGTGGCAGAAGGGGTGGCACAGCAGGGATGGGACAGCTGGCTCAGGTTGGTGCCGATGGCGTGCTGGTGCTGCCAAGGTTTGCCCAGTTGAGAGGGACAATGAGGACTGTGTCACATCCATCCTTGGGTGCTGAGCCGGGGCAGGTGGGCTCACAGGGACCAGGGCTGCTGGAAGGGAGGGTGGACTGGAGGGGTGAGGCTGAGGGATGGGCTGGGGTGAGGTGGGTGCTCTCTTTCCAAGGAGGCTGGGGGGCTCAGGCCAGGAGCAGCTTCCACTCTGCCCAGGGAGGAGGAAGAAGCGTCCGCCAGGAGAGGGAGCATCAAACAGGTGATGGGGAGCCTGGGAGACCTACAAGACCTGTGCCCCCTGTCACCCCCATCCCGCTGGGGTCCCAGCCGGGCAGCAGCTCCTCCTGCCTGTCCCTGCCCTGGGACCCCCAGCAGCCCTGCTCAGTGGTGCGAGAGAGGAGGGGGTGTCCCCAGGCCCCCGTCCCTGGCCGTGTACCCCAGCACACTGCAGCAGTGCCAGGGCAGTGCTGGGCTGCTCAGCACCTGCAACAGGGGGGTTTCCCCTTGCGGGGAGCACCCCAGGCCCCCTCGCCTCCTCCCTGATGCCTGTGCCACGTCCTCCCCCTTGCAGGGCGCTTCGCCACCCGGCCGTTCCCCGCTGGCAGTGCTCACCCAGTCCCGGTGCTCAAGTTGTCACACGCTGAGGAAGAGGAGGGTGAGTGTCATCCCTGGGCTTTTAGGCCCCGTGCCCTTTTTCCCCTCTCTGTGTGTGCGGACGGTCATGCCCCTGCCCTCCGCTTGCAGGCAGTGAGGGTTAATCCATCAGTGATCCTGGGGGCTTTAATTAACGAGTGGGGAGAGGAGAGGGCAGCAGGGAGCGTGTGTGTGCAGAACTGGGGCTGGGGGAGGCAGGATGGAGGGGACAGAGGGGGAAAAAAGGTCTGCTCACACCCAACACTGTCTCCCAGGGCAGGACAGACAGGTCACACTTGACACGGATGACTTGGAGTACGAGAGCATGTACACAGAGGAGGAGGAGGAGGATGACTACGATGAGGTCCTGGAGATGGACAGCTCAGAGCACCCCAGGATGGGCGGTGAGATTCCCTGCGCCCACCTGGCATCGAAGATGGAGCACTTGGGGGGCAGCTGCTGGTGCTTTGCTGGGGAGATGCCTCCATGGCCCGTCTGGCAGCGGGTCCTGCACCCTCCAGCTGGGGTGGATTTGGGATTTGCAGCCCTCTGACGGGCACAGTGCATGTTCCCCATCGCAGCACGGTGCTATGCATGCTGCGTGAACCTCCTGCTCTGTGCCCCTCACCAAACCCATCACCAGTGGTTTGCTGGGCCAGTGGGACCTTCTGCCCCTGGCAGGTTCCTATGCTTCTGGCCATGAGCCTCAGGAGGGGATCCCATAGCCCCCAGGAGAGCAGGGAAGCCCCAGTGGCAGCAGCAGCAGCTGGAGGATCCCTCTGGTACCTTTCTAAAGGACTCTGTGACTATCATGTCCTTATGCCACCTCCCTCTCAGCTCTGTCTCCATCCTGAAAGGAGGTTGTAGCATGAAGGGTGTTGGTCTCTCCTCCCAAGTAGCAAGTGATAAGATGGGAGGAAATGGCCTCAAGTTGCACCAGGGGAGGTTGAGGTTGGATCTTGGGAACAATTTCTTCCCCAAAGGGCTGTGGGGCATTGGAACAGGCTGCCCAGGGCAGTGCTGGAGTCACCATCCCTGGAGGGTTGGACAGACGGAGATGAGGTTCTCAGGACATGGGGCAGTGCCAGGGGTGGGGTAACAGTTGGACTCGATGACCTTGAGGGTCTCTTCCAACCAAAATAATTCTGCAATTTGCCCCCCGCAGCTGAGCCCTGCAGCCTGCCGCTGGACGAGGGCGGCTGCCAGCGCTACACGCTGCGCTGGTACTACAACCAAAGAGTCACCCAGTGCCGACCCTTTGTCTACAGCGGCTGTGGGGGAAACCTCAACCGCTTCGACAGCAAGGAGGAGTGCGAGCTGCGCTGCGGGCAGCGCCCAGCGCCAGGTAGGCACGGCACAGCCGCCGGCACCGCAGCTCCAGCAGCATCCCCCGCAATGCAGAGTGTGGTGTCCCCCTTCGGCTGTGAGACCCTCTCGCTTCTCTCCGCAGATGCCCGTGGCGTAGCCGGCAGCGAGGCGGGCGGGCAGCCGCAGGCGTAGGCGCAGGCAGCGTGTCGGCAGGCAGGGCTGCCCGGCGGGGGAGCGTGGGTGCCGCTGTGGCCGGCGCTGGGCCGCCCGTGGCGGTGGTGGGGGCCACGTGCTCGCCAGCCCCCGGCAGGAACCTGGTGCTATTTCTAACGTGTCTTTATGCTGCTCATGGGGTTTTCCTTTCATTTCAATTTTATCACATATTAAGGTGAAATTTATATCAAATGGGAATCGACACCCCCTCCAAGGCTCTTAACCCCTTTTCCCACCCGGAGGTTTCCTGGGCTGTTCCCAGTTTGATTTTTAACTTATTTGCTGCAGATGGGATGGTGCTTGGCCCATGCCCCCTCTCCAGGTGTCCAGGAGCGAAGCTGGGACTTGGCATGATTGGGCTCCCTTTCCCTCATCTAACACCCTTGTCCCCTGCCCTGCCTCCAGGTCCCCGAAAACCCACCTTGCTCCCCACTCTCTGCTGGGGGGTCTTCCCACATCCCTGAGCAACCTGAGCTGGGTGAAGATGGCAGGGGTTGGACTGGATGAGCTTTGAAGGTCCCTTCCAACCCAAACTGTTCTATGATTCTATGATCCTTGGGCAGGCAGTGCCTCCTGCATCCCTCACTGCCCACCCCGCAACCAGATCCAGCTGAATAAATTTCACCTTAACCTCAACCGGGACCTGGTTCCCCTTTTGCGGTTGCAATGGTTTGGCAAAGACCAGTGAGTGGGGGGGGGATGGAGGATTTCTGCATGTGCTACCCTCCAGCCCACATGCCTGTCTTTAATCTGGGGGGGCTCGCCTGCACCCCCCAGCCCATCAGGGAAACCCTGCGGATGGTGCTATGTTAGAGGAGGTTCCTGCTCACCTACATTCGCTCTCAAAGGCTTTGTGAAAGCGATGTCGGCTCCTGGGGGGCTCCACGGTCCCTGCCGTCCCCCAGTCCCAGTGGGGACATGTCCCCCCCGCTGCTTTGGGGGTCCACAGGCTGCCGGGCGGGTTTTGTGGCACCCGTATGTGCCACTGCTCTCTGTGTATATCTGTATACAGTGAATGTATATGTGTTCCCATGCGGGGGAGGCTGTGATATTAAAGCTGTGCTCATGGGGAGGTGCCACGCTTCTTGGTGTGTTGCACGGGATGCCTGTGGGGTTTGGGGCCAGTTCTGGAGCCAAACCCAGCTGGGATGGTTGTCCCACTGCTCACCGCGGGGTTCTCACCCCCCCAGGACCCTGGTGCCCTGTGCCCGGCATGTGCCCAGCTGACGTGTGAGCACGCGGGGCTGCGTGATGCGCTGGGTGAATCAACACCACCGGCTAATTTTGGCTGCCGGGGGTGAGTTCCTGGCCATCCCCGGGAGGAGGAACAGAGCCAGCATTATTTATTTCCTCTCCCTGCCGCTGCTGCGGGGGCTGGCAGGGGATGGGTCACCCTGTGGCCACGGGGTGGGCAAGACGCTGTGGTCTGAGCCCCCCAGCTGCGGGCACCCTGGCTCCTCGCCTGGGCCAGCCCAGGGCTGAGCACCCACCAACTCATCTCATAGAGGTGCCTGCCCGGCCTGAGACCCCCTGGGTGCTCCCACAGCTGCCAAGGGGGGAATTTTGGGGTAGAATCCTTCTCCATGGAGCTCACCGTGCCGCAATGACTACAGGCTGCTCCCCAGTGCGCTGGGCCAGGTCAGACTGGTGCGGGTGGGCTGCAACCTGGTGGCATCCCAGTTAGACTGGATGAAGGTGATCTGCAAACCAGTGGCATCCCAGCTAGGCTGGATGAAGGTCAGCTACAAACCAGTAGCTGGTTGAACTGGTGCAGCTGGCTGCAAACCGGTGGCCCAAGCAGCACTGTGGGGTGGGCACGGCAGGGAGGTGACATGTCCCCAAGTTGGCCAGGGTACCCATCAGGGTGGCAGCACCAAAACAGCACCGGGAGACATCCAGGAACCTCGTGCAGCACAACGCCAGGGGCTGGCAATAAACGTGCATTTTCTCCTTTTCTTAAGTGATGACCCAAGGCTGACAGGAGCAGGAAGGCTCGATTAAGATGGAGAAAAAACAGGCGTGAAATAATTATGCCTGGGCCACCCTGGGTTCCCGGAATCCCCTCCAAACACAGCAGATAGAGCTGCGAGGGGGGCAAACACCAACCCACAGCCCAGGATGATTTCATCTGCTATTAGGCAAAATGTATTAATAACATCATTTCTCCCCTCCCCGTGTGTCACCATCACCCCCGCCATGGGTCAGAGGTGGAGCTGGGGGCAGGATAAGAGCTGAGGCTCAGCAGGGAGCAGGGCAAACCACCAGCTCGTGGTCCCCGCACCCCAGGATCATCGTCTGAACATCACAGGGACAAGGACCCACTGGAGATGGTGAGGCTGCACCTTTGGGTTGTGCTTTCCAGGAGGGGTGGGGGGTAGCTGAGTTGCAGGGAGTTGGATGCTTTTAATTACCTGTTTTCCAGGGAGTTAAACTGCCTCCAGCTGCCTGGGCCGGTACTTTCCAAAGGGTTTCACCCTGGAAGTGCGTTGCAGGAGGTTGGGTGCATTTCCAGTTTGGCAAAACCCTGCTGGGTGACTGATTTTAGGGGAGAGGTGGCCATACAGCAGGATTTGTGTATGGCTGACCCCCCCCAACCTACAGCACAGCACCCTGCATCCCCCAGGACCCTTACTGGGACCAGAGCAGGGGCTGTGAAATATGCTGAGTCTCAACACAACTCAGCACATGTGGCCGGACTCAAGCCCTTGTCACCCCACTGCCACCAACCTGCTGTGTGTTTTAGGGCCAGTGGTCTGTGTCCCTCCTAACAGGGTGGCTTTTGTCCCAGAGAGCCCTGTGGCCCCACTGGGGGGACAGCATCCTTCAGGGAAGGCGTGGGAGGAGGAAAACCCTGAAACCCTGGGCACTTCACACTTCCCTGGCCAAAGGGCAGGTCTGGGCTGGGGAGAGCCTGCAGTTCCTACCCACGGGGGTAGGAAAGTCCCTTCCCCTGAGCGGGAAAGGGCTGGGGAGTGTGAAACGGAGGGGACGGTACGCAGCTGTTCAGGGGCTGCAGGAAAGGGCAGGGACACCCAGCTGACTTGCTTCCAACGTCTCCTTCAGCCTCCTGAAAACTCTCCCCCCCACCATGCAAAAAGGTTAAAATTGGTGTAGAAAACTACCCAAAAGGGAGGTGAGACCCCCCCCCCTTATCATGCACAGCCATCTGGTATGTGTGTGACACCTATGTGTGACACCCCAGCAGGGATGTGTCCTGCCTGGGGGGTGATGCTCAGTGTGCTCCCCACAGGTGCCCCCGGCCGTGCTGTGCTGCAGGACACTGCTCACCATCCTGGTGGTCCTGGGGGAGCTGGTGACAGCCTGGAAGGGACCAAGCCTCGAGCGGCTCCCCCTGACCCCCTACACCGGGGACAAAGGCAAGCTGACAACACACGAAACCACCATCGCTAAGGAGACATTGCTGGGTCTCCCTGAAATGAAGATGAGTGATGATGAAGCCAGCCCCACGCTGGAAGAGGGGTCAGCAGGAAAATCGTTGCCTTGGCCCATGAGCCTGGCCACCAAGAGACCTGCTCACAGGAAAAAGGCGAGAAAGGTGTCCCTGTCACTCGATGTCCCCACCCACATACTGAAAATCGTACTTGACCTGGCCAGAGAGAAGGAGCTGCAGGCCAAGGCGGCTGCCAACGCCGAGCTGATGGCTCAGCTTGGGCGCAGGAGATGAACCCCTGGCTGGGGCTGGGGCAGCAGGGCTGCTGGGGACACAGGGTGACACTGGTGTGAGCCCGGGGGACAGCAGACACAGCGCATCCTCCTCCCGGTCCCGGCACCCATTGCACAGGCAGCAGCCATGGGAGGATTTGGTGCAATAACCTTCACCTCAGCACCACCAAAGAAGACGGAGCCGGGTTTGCCTTCACCCCGGAGCACAGCTGGGTCCCACCGCGGGGATTTCCGTGCCCTGTGTCACTCCCAGCTCGCCCACCGCTGGGATGGCTCCAACGGGGCCGCATCCAGCCAGGCGGATTTCCCCACGTCCCGCCTCTCTCCAGGTGGCTGCGATGCACAAAATTCCTCCCCGAAGCTCAGCTGAGCCTGGAAGCCAGCAGCGGCGAGCGTGAACAATAAAAGGTGGCATGAAACGTGTCTTGTTGTGGTTTATAAAGGCCCTGCACCCCCCTCCGCCCCCATTTTGTGTTTCCTCTCCCCAAAGCTGCAGTAGGGGCACATCCCAGGCTGAGGACCAAAGCTCACTAAGCCACAAGTGCTGGGTGTCATCCCGGGTGTTACCTGTCCCAGGGTGCCCGCAGCAACTTTGTGCCAAAGGGGACGTTGCGTTGCGCTGCCGTAGCCGCTGTTTTCAGTGAGGCCGGGAGATAAGAGCAGTGCAGAGCAGAGTGTGGCCGCCCTGTGCAAAGTACAGGGCAGCAGGAGCAAGGCAGAGACTGGGGGACACCCACCGGGGTGGGGGACACAGCCATGCTGTTTGAGGAGTTCCTGGTGCAGGGTGAGTGCAGGCCCTTCGCCCTGGAGCGGGTGCTGGGGTTGGGAAGGGGGCAGGAGCCGTTGGGGAGACCTCTCTCCCCATGTGGGGGTTGTATTTTGGCAGCTGGTGAAGGGATGTGCCAGCAGACGGGTGGGTTGGGTGAGGTACGAGGGTGGGTGACGGGTCCTTTGCCTTCCCCAACTGTCCCCAGGGCTCGAGCGATGCCCGGGCAGCGCTGGATCCCGGGGACGCCCCACTGCAGCGGGTGGGTGCCGTGGGGCTGGGTCCGGGGATTTGTGGGTGCGGGGTGCAGGACGTGGGGTGGTGGCAGCGGGGACCCGGGGCACGAGAGGAGCTGCTGGTGACGGTGCATGACAGTGGGGACACTGCAGGGCAGGCAGTCTGGGTGACAACCGCCTGTCCCTAAGAGGGGTTCACCCCCGCTGTCCCCCTCATCCCAGGGGCACTGAGCACCTGCCTGAATCTCCCCCTTCCTATGTCCTGCCCCACCGCCCGTCACTCCTGTGCCCCACCGTGCCCTCCCCGCTCTGGCTGCCGTCTGGTGTCCCCCGAGATCCCCGGTGCCCCACTCCGCCCTTCCCCTGCCTGGCCCCCGGGTGTCCCCCTGCCCAGTGTCGCCCTCCCGTGATCCAGTGCCCCCTCCCAGTCGCAGTGTGCCCCCCGCCATGCTGTGTCTCCTCCTGCTACCGGTGTATCCCCCCGGGTCCAGCGTGTCCCCTCTACCCAGTGCCCACAGTGACCCCGCCGCCACCGCTGCCGCAAATCCAGACCCCCTCCTAGCCCCGCCCCCCGGCCAATCAGACCGCGCTCTTCTCGCTCGGTCCCCGCCCCCTCTCCTGTCAGTCATCGCTCCGCACCACGGCGGGGCCGCGCCTGCGCAGTGCGGCGGGCGACGACGGCAGTGACAGGCTGGCAGGAAAGGGCGGGGCGGGAAGGGGCCGGAGGCGACGCTGGCACCGGCACCGGGACGGGCCTCAGCGAGGGGCCGCTGGGCAGCACCATGCTGAAGAAGTTCGACAAGAAGGACGAGGAGTCGGGTGAGGGGAAGGGCGGGGGGAGCCGGGCCGGGAGGGGAGGCCGGGGAGCGCTGTGAGGGGAGACCCCCCGGGGCCGGGGTGAGGGCGGGAGCTGTGAGGGGACACTCGGTGCCAGCGCGGCCGGTGTGCCCGGGGAGAAGCACCCTAGAAGCACTAGGGCCGCCTGCTGCCCTCCTGCTCCTCGAGGTTGGGCTCTTCTCCCGAGTAGCAAGCGCCAGGAGCAGAGGAAACGGCCTCAAGTTGTGCCAGGGGAGGTTGAGGTTGGATCTGGGAACAATTTCTTCCCCAAAGGGCTGTGGGGCATTGGAACAGGCTGCCCAGGGCAGTGCTGGAGTCACCATCCCTGGAGGGGTTGGACAGACGGAGATGAGGTTCTCAGGACATGGGGCAGTGCCAGGGGTGGTTTAATGGTTGGACTCGATGATCTCGAGGGTCTTTTGCAACCAAAATTATTCTATGATGTTACTGACGTTACCTGCTGCCGGTGTGGATTTTGTCTAAATATTGAGCACATTGGCCCTGTTCGCAGTTGTACAACTCTCAATCTGGGTGCTAAAGCAGTGTAGAAGCCAATTTGTAGTTTCTAGCCCTTTTTTTCCAACACACACGGCCTGCTTTGAAGGTTCCTTCCAACTCAAAGTCTTCCATGATTCTATGGTTGCGTGACCTTTCAAAACTTTAGGCCTGAGTAGTAAGGAAGAGATCAGTATTTTATGTGGTGTGTAATTCAGGTGGAATTGAGGCCAGATACGGCAGTGTTTACTTTCATGGTTGTGCCTCGCAGTGTCTTTTTCATACGACACTTTCTACGCAGCTTGTTCTGCATAACAAATCAGCGTGTCCTGAAGCAAATTGGTTCAGCATAAATCGTAGCGATTGTTCTGTGTGACTGTGCTTGCTTTTTATTTTAATGTGCGTTAAACACTTTCCCGTATTTCCCTTGTCCAAAGCCTCCAGTGACATCTGGATAAGCAGAGAACTTAGTGAGGCAGCTGTTGGAGGGGAATCGCTCTTGGTTTTCATTTTTTGGGGCTATTCTTCATTTGCACCTGCTGCCCTTTCCAAGGTACTGCGTTACCTGTGGCCCAGGCTGGCAGGAGAGGCACTTCCTTCTGTTATGGTGCCAAGTCTTGTTGATTTTGTTCATACTGGGAGCTTGCAGGACTCTCCTTCTTGGCGCTGCCGCTTGCACGCTCTCCAACGTTTTTTTCTTAACTTTTGCCTTTACTTCTCATGCTATTGCTTCTGTTTCAAATGATGATTCCTAGGATTTACTGTACCTGCCTTTTTTATCCATTTACTGTACCAGGCCTTTTATATCCATTCTTCCCAGGTAAAGGCGAACTACAGAGTCTTCTTGTCGAGATGAGTGTGTCTGTTTAATTGCCATCTGTTTCTTTACTTTTCATGGGTTGTTTAGGTAGTCCTGGATGATGAGCTGCTTCCACTGGCTCTCAGAAATGCACTTTGAGATGTTATTTTGGACATATCATTGTTCTGAGATCCTTGCTTGGTCAGTGTCATATTTTTGTGCAAATCAGTCCAAATTGTTGTTAGTCATCCAATACATTCTGAACACAGCCTCTGTCTTTTCTTTGTCGCCTTCTCCTCTGATGAAAAAGTACTTTGACACAGGGTGCTGTGAGGACCAAGAAGTCATGTGCAATGTATTTCAGAATCCTTCATGCTATGAAGGATGAAGAGGCCATGCTCTGTTTTGATGGCTGATTTAGGGATTGTAGATGTGCTGCGCCATGGGAAATACCGTGCTTCTGGGACATTTTTTTGGAACATATTAATGTGCTTATACTAGAAGTGGTTCGTAGTCACGCTAGAGACATTGTTTTTGTCCTTTCCCCATGTTTTTTTCTCTCCCCAACCCCACATAAGTGTCTGTGCTTTGTTTGGCCACCTATTGCATTTGCAAACTTCTCCTGTGCCAGAGGAGGGCACTTGATGGCCTGGGAAGGAGCCAGCATGCAGATGTGTTTGCCTTTAAGTTTAAGACTTACTCGTGTAAGGGCTCCTGGTGCCAGTGTAGGATGCTTTAGGCTCAGCTCAGAGCTGGGCCCAGGAGCTGTGCTTTCCAGCGGATCAGGCTTGTTAAATGTTGGAACAGCACTGGAAATGGCTGCATTTTGTCCCAGGGCCAGGCTGAACATAGGTACTAATTAAAACCTGCTTATCAATAACTGGCAGCTTTTGAAAAGCTGCAGCTCACAAATGCTTAGGAAACGAGCTAATAGAGACTGTGCGGAATGATAGTGCTTTTCCCTCTGATTATTTCATCCTTAATTGGTGAGGCTTTAAATTATTTAATATAATTTATTCTATTAAGTGGAACAATGAAAGTTACTCTCTGTCCAGGCTCTCTGGTCTGCTGTCTTGTTCTCTTAATTAGTGATAGAGCCAAAAATCCTTTACTGGTGGATTCCTGATTGGTTTATAAGGGAGGGATAAAGCACTCTTGACTCACCAGTCTGGCAAGCGATGCCTCTTTTTGTCTGAGCTTTTGTTTCTAGGCCTGTCTTATTGATGCTCTAACTGTCAGCAAGCTCCCAGCCCAGGGGCTGGAAATAGGTCTGTGGGGATAACAGTGGAGCACAGTTACTTTACAGCTAATCGGTCCACCTTGGCTCATGGCTCATTACTTCTAGGGGGGATGACAAATCAAAGAATGTCCTGTCTGCTCTGCCTTACATAGTTGCTATGAAGACATCCAATTAATATCACTTAAAAGAGGGAGTTCTGGTTGCTTGGTGTTCATGAAAAAGTTACCCCCAAATGCTCAGTCTGGTTTTAAAGTACAGGCATGTTTAGAAAGCTGCTTTTCCATAGCATTATCCCTGGAAAGACTTTTACTCTCTTTATTTTGCAGGTGGGGGTTCCAACCCATTCCAGCACCTGGAGAAGAGTGCAGTCTTGCAAGAGGTAAATTCTCAGACACTTTCCTTTGTGTACCCTTTTCTGTCTAGACTGTGAACTATAAATAGCAATAAAATGAATAAAGTTACCTGGGAAATCTCAGCCTAAACAAGGAAGGTTGGGATATTTGCCTTGAACATCCCGAATGTCTTGTAGATGACAAAGTTAATGAGCAGGGTGTGAGAGGTTATTGAATAGTTGATGAATTTGCTCTGAAAAAATGCCTTTGTGTTCAACATCAGAGAAATGATCCCCAGACCGTGTTGTTTTGGTGTTGTCTGTTTGCTTGCAATGTTGTAAATAGTGTTGGCTCCCATTAGCCTTGCAGAGCCCACATACATCTGGCAGAAGGGTGGTGTTTTAGCTAGCACACAATCCAGACTTGTGTGGGTGAAAGTGTGATGAGGATTTGGCCTTTAACCTTAATTGTGCTTGGATTGGCGATCCCAGGATGAGACTATAGAACCAGCTGCTTAAAAGGGTTCCATGTTTAACAGGAATTGAGGGGGAATCTGATCCAAAGCCCCTGAGAAACTTGCCATGCCTTGCTCACCATGTCTTGTTTGTATCAGTGGCCAAGACCACACAGGACGGTGTTTGCGAGGGGGTGTTGGTGTCAGCATCCTTGTCTGTGCTTTGTTTCCAGGCACGGGTGTTTAATGAGACTCCCATAAACCCACGAAAATGTGCTCACATCCTCACCAAGATCCTGTATCTCATAAATCAGGTAAGGGAGACAAAATGACACCTATACAGAGAGACCTGCAACAGGCCCAAAGCTGGCCGTGATAACTGGGATTTATTTCCTTCTTTCCAAACATCTTCTAGGGCGAGCACCTTGGTGCCGTGGAAGCTACAGAAGCCTTCTTTGCTATGACCAAGCTATTTCAGTCCAATGACGTAAGTCTGCCTGCTGTTTTCTGCTGTATTTATCTGATGGGACAAGTTGTCAGTGTCTTTTTCAGCTTTTCTGTCCTGCCTGGAGTGGGAAGAGTAGGATGAAAATTTAGAAACAGAGATCAGCTTCCCAGACCTTGTAGCAGCCTGACTGAAGTGTTCTCTGTTCTTGAGATGGAGATTCCTCCCTCTGAATTGGTGTTTAACTCCTGAGATTGTGCAAGGCACAGATTGAGCATATAATCACCTAGAATACACGATACTTTCTGCCCAGCATTAACAGGTCCTGCTTCCTGCTGAGACTCAACAACTGTGCATCCTGGAGGAGGCCTGGAATTACTACCCACCCACAGCAGTGGTAACATCACTAGTCGTCCCCTAAACCACAAGGCATTAGCATCCTGAGACCAGTGTAGGAATCCCCAGGCTCAGGAATATAAATTGCTTTCTTGCTTTTGAAGCAACAGTGTGCCATCAGTGAATGTGTTCAAGCTTTTCTCCTTGTTCATGTAAATGACAAGTGAAAGGTGAAACTGTAGATCCAGCTAAATTTTATTTGTCTGCAGCTTCACCCTAAGGTTGAGGGATTTAGAAGAGGAAGAGGTGTGTTGTTAACCAGTATTGGTTTTGTACATCTTTTACACTTGGGCACTGGAGCTCTCTGAATGTATCAGGTTCCTGATCTTCACGGTAAAGTCATGGAAGCAGGGGAAACTGAGATCCCTTTCTATCTGGGATCCTCTCAGCTGATGTCTGTCTTCCCTCTTCTCTTGTCAGCCAACTCTTCGCAGGATGTGTTACCTGACTATCAAAGAGATGTCTTCTATCGCAGAAGATGTAATCATTGTTACTAGCAGGTCAGTCACTTCACTTTTTTTACTGTTATCTTCATGTGCCCTCCAGTAATGCCCATCCAGCCTCTTGGAGATATCTGTAGTCCCTATGCAGTGTGAGGATAGGGAGTGCCCTTGGTGAGCAAAAACTTTTCCTTTAAAAGAAGCCATTAAAATGCGGAGACTGAACTCTTAATGATGTATGTGAAATGTGCCATGTCCCCATATCCCATACCCACGGGTGTTTGGATTGTCTCTTTTGGATACCTGATATGGCAGCACTGCTGTTTTTTTCCCCTGCTGGTTTCATTAATTCCTACTTTCCCGTCTGAATGCCTTGAAGCTTTTTGAAGGTTTCTGGCATAAATCCCAAGGCTTTCAACAGGTAGGCAGGGATTTACTGCTCCTGTAGCAGCAGGGGATGAGAAGTCACTGGGGAACAAAATTCCCACTGTCATTCCTGAATCACTGCTCACCCCACTGAAAGGCCAGTGCCACATGGGGAGACAAGAGCGTGAGGGTCCAGGTTCTGCCGAGGGCCGAGGCTGTGCCACAAGCAGAAGCCAGTCCCAAGTGCTACGATGTGATGAACTCCTGTCACCTCGTAGATGGTCTCACACTGACCAGGATGCTGGGGAAAGGGCAAGAATGAGCCTTCAGTAAGGAAGGCAAATGGCTCAGGGGCATGTGTGTGTGCTCCAGCCTCCCGTGGTGCTCAGGAGCTCGGACAGCCTGCTGATGGGCTTGGAACCCGAGTGCTGATCTTTTCCTCCTGCCTTGGGACTTACCTGAGCCCTGTGCTTGCCTGCTGGGCGTTCAGCGGTGATCCTGCTGCTCCGCCTGCACTGTGCGTGCACCCGAGAGCTGCTGGCTCGGGACTGCAGCATTGAGAGCTTCCTGTTTTCAACCAGCTTGACCAAAGACATGACTGGGAAAGATGACAATTACCGAGGCCCTGCTGTGAGAGCGCTCTGCCAAATCACGGATGTAAGTGCTGCTTTTCCCTTGGGGCAGCCCTACGCCCTTCACCTTTCCCCACTTCACCCCTCTGCTTTTCATGCCTTTGCATCTCCCCTTTCACACTCACAACTTTTCTATGTCAGCTGTTGTTTCCCTGTCCCTGCAGAGCACCATGTTGCAGGCCATTGAGCGCTACATGAAGCAGGCAATTGTTGACAAAGTGCCAAGTGTATCCAGCTCTGCTCTGGTGTCGTCTTTGGTATGTCCTCCCTGCAGTGTGGGCCTGAGGGACAGTCAAGCTGGGAAGCAGTTACCAGTGGTGGGATTGGACATCTTGGGAGTTCCAGGGTTTCATTCTTTGTGAACTGATGGACTGGTGCTGACTTTGTGGGGTATCATCGACCTCTTGAGGCCACATCCGTCATGGCCGGGTCTCTGCATGCTCTTCTATGAATTGTTGCAGCCAGCGCTGTCATGGGGAAGGCTTGTTGCTTCTTAATATGAGCTGTGGTTTGCAAAGCTTCCTCCATGCTTCTCTCATGGGTTGTCTATGGCTTTGTCTCTCCCCCAGCACCTGCTCAAGACCAGTTTTGATGTGGTAAAACGTTGGGTAAACGAGGCTCAGGAGGCAGCTTCCAGTGACAATATCATGGTGCAGGTACGTAACCCGCCACCAGCACAGGGAGTAGCTGCTAAGCTGGGAGTGGAGCAAACTACCAGAGCTCAGCCAAGCACTTCTGGGCAACAGAGGGGATGAAAGAAAGAACACACCATGGGTTTGTGACGATCTCTCTCCCCGCACAGTATCATGCTCTGGGCTTACTCTATCACGTGCGGAAGAACGACCGCCTGGCCGTCAACAAGATGCTCAGCAAGTTCACGCGCCACAACCTCAAGTCACCGTTTGCTTACTGCATGATGATTCGAGTAGCCAGCAAGCTGCTGGAGGAAGAGGCTGGCAGGTGAGGGAGCTCCTTTGTCCTGCTGGAGGGAGTTTGTCAGGTCCTGGTTCCATCACCTCTTGCAGGCTTGCTTTCCATCTCACAAGGGCAATTATTTCTGTCTGAAGAGCAGCATGCAGCTTCTGCCCTCTTATTGTTGGTTAAAAGGCAGCAGAGAAAATACAGCATGCTTTCATGTTGTTACAGGAGGGCATCTGTGGGTTTTGTGTTTCCAAGTGCTTGCACATCGAATACTTTCTTGTTTCTCTTGCCTGCTTTACATGGCTGTTCTTTCTTGAGATACTATTTTTCATTTACTCTGTCTTCTCTAATTATTTGGCTGTCATGTATGCACTGCGGCTTCCAGGTGGATAAGACTTTGGTGTATGAGGGCTAAGATGCCGTTTAGCCCGTAAAGCAGAGGGTGTCTTCTCAGGAGGCAGCCTGACTTCTATCCCAAGTGTGCTGGAATTACTGTATAATGACCACTATAAAATCTGGGCACAGTGGATTTATGGCTGCTTTTAACTTTTCACGGGCTTTGGGACTTGCCCATTTCTGCTGCTGGATTCTGCATTTCTGTCGGCACCTTTGTTTTAACTCATTCTTGTGGGGGTTTTTTGTCCTTTAGCCGTGATAGCCCCCTATTTGATTTTATTGAGAGCTGCCTGAGAAACAAGCACGAGATGGTGGTTTACGAAGCTGCATCTGCCATTGTGAACCTGCCCAACTGCACTGCCAAAGAGTTGGCTCCGGCTGTCTCGGGTAAGCGTGATGCTGGTGGCGATGGCGAGGGGGTTACAGGACTGTGGTGATGACACCAGCTGATGACCCTGAGAAATGAGAACCTTACGTAGTTTCAGGCTTGTCATGCGCCATACCCTTTCTTGCTTTATGCTGCTGCGAGCCTGTGGTGTGTGTGAATCGCTTTGCTCCTGTCAAGGTATTTGCCTCATGTGTTCAAGTGTGGGTCACTGGAGAGGTCTTTTTTTTTTTTTTTTGTTAAACAGGACTGAATTCTGATAAATCTCCCCACTTTAGACTGGGTGTAATAGCACACAAAGCCAAGGTGTTGGGGTCCTACCTTCCCAGCTCAGTCCAGTACAGAGATTGTCCTGAGCTGGGACTGCCGGCAGGTTGGGGGGCTGTGTGTCACCTCCCTGTGCAGGGAGAGTGCCCTTCATGGGCTTGCATAGAAATGGAGAACAGCTGTTCAAATTGGCTGAAAGGAAAGATGACAAGGTAATGACATTGACTTTCAAGAGGAGCAAAGGATAGAAGAGGAAGAAGAGGGAGGTGCATAAGAGCTACTTGTCAGCAGGGATGTGTGGCAAAGGGGGTGACGGAGGGAGCTGGTAAATTCACAGTTGCTTCTTAAGCGTGCCTCTAGCTGTCTTGTGCTTGCAGCTCTCTCTTCAATTGAAGCTCTTGCTTTAAGTATGAAAAGTTTCTCCGTAATAGGTTACCTAAATATCTGCCTCTGTTGGTTTTCCCTCTGTGCAGTTTTGCAGCTGTTCTGCAGCTCCCCAAAAGCAGCGCTGAGGTATGCAGCCGTCCGGACCCTCAACAAGGTAGGAGCTGGTCTCTTGGGAGCTGCAATAGTTTCTCACATGTGGGAAGGTGCAGGCTTCGAAGAGAAAGGGGGCCAGATTATGTGATTATTTTGTGTGAATAACCTCTGCCCTGGGCTTCAACATTACATTTCATTGGTTTCTGGGTGGAATCAAACCTCAAAGAGCAGTTTACAGAAGGGGGAAAGAAAGCAATCATGTTCACACGTCTCTGTAAGAGTCTCAGTCATTTTATGAGTTACTGCTTTTCCTCCTGAGCTTCCCGTGGTGAAGAAGCTCCTTGTAAAACAGGGATCAAACCCTGATGCTGCTGCTTGCCTGCTCTGTTGCAGTCTTTCCTCTAGCTTTTCCCTTGACCTTGTCTAATCTGAAAAAAAAGATAATGGCAATGCTGTACTTCCCCCACAAAGCTGTTCTGCACAGCTAAGCTTAATGAATATTTTGGTGGGAATTCATAGCTTGCTTTGCAGAACCTGAACTTTAACATATGGAAGAGAACAAGAGAGTTAAAAATAGTAAAAGATTGTTTATTACTGCTGCTTCCCTTCCAGCAAGATATGCAATTCTGTGGAAGAAAGAGCTTGTTACTTTAACCTCAGATGAGTTGTTTGTCTAAGATGACCCTTGTGTACAGTCTGTAGCATTTATTTTTATATGAAGGAGAGCTTATAGAGACTTAGTGGTTTTGCCAGCTGAGTCTTTTTTGTATATTCAGTGATGTCCATTCTTCCTTCTCTGCTCTAGGTGGCCATGAAGCACCCATCTGCTGTGACTGCCTGCAATCTAGACCTGGAGAACCTTGTGACAGACTCCAACCGCAGCATAGCCACGCTGGCCATCACCACGCTGCTGAAAACCGGCAGCGAGAGCAGCATCGACCGGCTCATGAAGCAGATCTCCTCTTTCATGTCTGAAATCTCAGATGAGTTCAAGGTAAGGAAGTGGGAGAAGGAGGAATGCGCAAGTTCCCAAAGAAACCCCTTGGTCTTTGTCCGTGTTTGTGTGTACACTCTGAAAACTGCACGGAGCCACTTCCAGCAGCTTGGCTGCAGCAGATTTGTAGGGCAGAGAAAGAATATGAGGTTATTTGCCTAAGCCATACCTCAGTCATTCAGCGTGCAGCTCCAAAGCCACATACTCTCATCTGGGGAGAAGCCATTTGAGAATTAAATCTCTTTTTCTTCTTTCCACTGCATGTGGGCTTTTGCTACAGGCTGGTAAGTGCATAAAGATCAATCTCCTCCAGTTCCTAGGATTATACCTCTTGGAACTGCATTTGTTGGATAACCAAAATTAAAACCATGATTTCCAGGCTAGGGACCAGCACAAAATTGACACAATTCTACTTTTTTCCTGCTTGGTGAGACGGAATCTTTTTACTTGCCCCCGCTTTTCCTCCAGGTTGTGGTGGTGCAGGCCATCAACGCGCTGTGTCAGAAGTACCCTCGCAAACACGCTGTCCTCATGAACTTTCTCTTCACCATGCTTCGGGAAGAGGTAAGTTGGCAGGACAACTACTCTGTGTTCCTTGTTTGTATGTGCGAACCGCAGGGCTGCACCGTGGCCTCTGGGAGTGTCAAGCTTTTACTGATAACGCGGTAAGAGCCTCTGTCTAAAAAGTTTGCGTTCTAACTGGCAGAAATGGCCAGCTGTGCACAATAGTTATACGTGTGCTGCCAGGCGTATTTTTAACGTGGTTTTCATTCTTTGATTTTTCTGGGGGTTTATTAACTCTCAAAGCAATTGCAGGCAGCAGCAGATCTGTTGGCAGTCCATGTGTGTTTCACGTTTGAACCAGCTTTCTTTTATACTTTGACAGCAAATTCCAAGAAGTTTTGTCTTGTGCACAAAGATTCAGTAACAACCTATTTATTGATGACACAGGACCACTTTTGTTCTGTTCTCTGTGCTGTGGCAGTGAAGGGATCACGAGTACCTATAACCATTCTCTGCATTCAGTCAGACATAGAATTGCAGAAAGACAGCTTTACAGAGGTTTGCTGAGGCCGTTTCTAAATGAGCTAACACGCCTGCAACACAGCTGGCACCACTGCTTGCTCTGACCTCATTTTCTGCCAATTACAGCCTCTCATTTGGGAACAAACCAGAGCCTCTCATTTTGCTCCTGTGAAAAACGGACCATTCTCCTCTCCCAGATTTTCTGTGGGTGGATGGTATCATTTTGAACGTGGTTTTGTAGTTCAAACCATTCTGGTTTACAGCTTTTTGCTTTTTTTTTTTTTTTTTAAATCCAAAGTAGTTTAAGAAAGATCCCCCAGATGCCCAGCACTGCGCATGTAGTTGGCAGAGGATAGTGTGCAGTTTAATCCCCTGCTGTGCATTGAGGACGCTGGTAAATAACGTCTGAAGATAATGCAGCATTAACAGCGCATCAGGTGATGGGCTGTGCCCAGGGAGTTATTGACTGCCTGTCTTCCCACTCTCGGGGGCTGTTTGCTGGGTCCTGCTGTGGCAGATATCATCCTGAATATATTTCTCTTGTGATTCATCCTCAGATGTCTGGTGCTAAAGGAGAAAGGGTTGGGTTTTTTCTCCTCCCATATGGCTGTTTTTATGCATTAATTCTAGCAGCAGAGGATTTTGAAACGGATATAAACCTTTCAGGCAGATGGATTCCTTTACCCTCTTTAGTACTTGTTTGGTTTTTTATTCACTGCAGCCGTTCTAAAGGGTGTAAAGAGAGTCAAAAGTGGGGGCAGCATTACTGCCCTTCTCCTTTCAAACACAGGTTGAAAGCACTGAGTGTCAGTGACCTTTTCAAAGGAAGTTCTTTCCTGTCTGGCTAGTTCAAAGTCTCTAAAATACTTCGGGATTTCCAGCTGATTTTCCTTTTGCTCCTTAGGGCGGCTTTGAATACAAGCGAGCCATCGTGGACTGCATCATCAGCATCATTGAAGAGAACTCGGAGAGCAAAGAGACAGGCCTGTCCCACCTCTGCGAATTCATCGAGGACTGCGAGTTCACCGTGCTGGCCACTCGGATCCTCCACCTCTTGGGGCAGGAAGGGCCCAAAACCAACAACCCCTCCAAATACATTCGCTTCATCTACAACAGGGTTGTCCTGGAGCATGAAGAAGTCCGGGCAGGTGAGAGACAGACCTGGAAAGCTGTCTGCCCTGTGACAGATCTGCAAGGGAATATATAGGAAATATATGAACACCTCTGCTTTGAGGACTGCGATTCGCTCTAGGCCTGAGTGAATTTTACCCAGCAAAGATCCTCCAGTGGTGTTGATGGAAGAGCTGACCTGCAACTGAAGAATGGGGAGGGAGAGGCAGCAGCTCTGAAACTAGACAGAGGAGGTTTGCGAGCACTTTGCTGGAGTACACCTGCATCTTTCTAGTCACAGTAATGCTTTGTACTAGTGCTGGTTTGTCTGACACGGCATTTGAACAAGGCCAGGAAACAGAGGAAACTTCAGATGATTTCTTTGCTTTCTAATTATTTTTTTCATGGCTTGTGCTACAGGTGCTGTGAGTGCCCTGGCCAAGTTTGGAGCCCAGAATGAGGAGATGTTACCCAGTATCTTGGTGTTACTGAAAAGGTGAGTTGTACCTCAGAGTTTCTCAGTGTCCTGGGTAAAAAAACATGTTCACCTGAGAGCTTGTTAGCATCCCCATGTGTGTCTAGTCTGTTCTACCAGTGGATCTGAGAAGATGCAGTGGGCACCTGGGATCCTGTGATGGGCTCACTGCTGCATTCAGTGCCCCAAAGGGGACAGGAGAAGCCAAGTGTGGCAGATGATTGCTTGTCTAATACAACTACTAGTAGATTGCCAGTTGTTTTCTATGGCATATTCTTTCTGGCCCTGTAAGGTGGCTTAGTCACCTGGATTTGTTTGCATGGCCTCTGCTGCCTTTCCTTGAAGCAAGCTTTCCACTGTCTTCTCAGGTGTGTGATGGATGATGACAATGAAGTGAGAGACAGAGCCACCTTCTACCTGAATGTTCTAGAGCAGAAGCAGAAAGCCCTCAACGCTGGCTACATCCTGAATGGTAAGGCAGGAAATCCTCAAAACAAGTCTGAACCTCCTTCCTGGTTTAACAAGTGACAAAGAGCTGGAATTACCTGTGTTTTCAGTGACCTGTCCCTTCTTGTCCCCAGGTTTGACAGTGTCCATCCCTGGCCTGGAGAGGGCTTTGCATCAGTACACCCTGGAGCCCTCCGAGAAACCGTTTGACTTGAAATCCGTTCCTTTGGCAACAGCTCCCATCGTTGAGCAAAGAACAGGTGAGGAACAGTCTCCCAAACGCTGGTCCTGACCCTGAGTAATTCCTGAGCAGCTCCAGCCCTCAGACAGTAGACTGCAATGGGCCTGCTGGGAATTGCTGAGCTCCATCCTGTTTGAATTTGGTGGGATTACATCTATCAAGACTGAGGCCAGCACATCTAGTTGCTCCCATGTTAATTGTTTTGGTTTAGTCCAACTGCTAATAATAGTAGTAACAGGTAATCCTCACTGGAGCTGCTGCAGTTCCAAAGGTGTTCAGGAAGCTAAATACAGATGTTTAGTCCATAGCAAGATAAGGAGTGAGCTCCTCAGTCAAATCTCTCTCCAGACAATCTGTTTTCTGATTGAGTTACTTCTTAATCTTCACCTTCAAATATTTTATGGGGTTTTTGTGTTTGGTTTGGTTTTTTTTCTTTTTCTCCTGCAGAAAATGTCCCTGTTGCTGTAGTCAAACAGCCAGAGAAGGTGGCAGCAACACGGCAAGAAATATTCCAAGGTAAGCAGATGCAAGGCCTCTCCTACACCTGTGTGTGAGAACAAAATAGCCACCTCTGGCTGAGCCTGCCTGGTTTTCCTGTCTCCTTTCAGAGAGTGACATGGGCTCCCAAATTTAACTCCACTGTTCTCTCCTGGGGCGTGGGGGTGCTTGCAGTCCTGTTCTGTCTAAATTGCAATAGATGTGGGCAAAGGATGACTTTGCCTTTAATTTTACGAGTCCCTAGTGAACGTTTATGGGTGTTTGAGGGATAGTTCCTCGCTGCAGCAGCTTCTGGCAATGGTTTCTGTGTCCTCTGTTTCAGAGCAACTGGGGGCGATCCCAGAGTTTCGGAGCCTGGGCCCGCTCTTCAAGTCTTCCCCAGAGCCTGTGGCCCTGACAGAGCTGGAAACGGAATATGTGGTTCGTTGCACCAAGCACACGTTTGTCAGACACATGGTGTTCCAGGTGGGTAGCTGTGCCATGTGGTGCTGAAAAAGGATTGGAAAATAAGCTTCTGACCAGTTAAAAGCTCCACTGGGAAGAAATAGCTCAAGCATCTCTGTTCACAGCATGTCACTGCAATGAGGAGTTTCTCAAACAGGGCAGCAGAGCCCTGGAAAAAATTAATTAGAGAGCATGTGTGTGGCTGAGCAATGCTTACACATCCAGGCCAAATAAATCAGACTGTCACTAGGTGGGGCTCCTCTCACGGAGCCGTTGGGAAGTGGAGCTCTGTGCTTAGCTCTGTGCTTTCCTCACATGCTTTGGGCACAAAAGAGCGAAGCTTTATCTGAGAGGCTGAAAAAGGACCCCAAGAAAGGGGTGTGGTGGGGAGAGCTCTTCATCCCCTACTTTTATTTTAGCCTGTGTAGTACAGGTGCTTGTGTCTGCACATCTTGGTCTTGGCTGTACTGCCCTGCCGCTACATGCGAGGTGTGAGGATCGATGTGTCGGCAGTTTTGCCTGGGCCTCGGGGAGTTCAAGGCACAGCGAGTCCTGCGCTAGCTTGTGAGCAGCAGCGTTTTGTCCTTAGCCAGCTCCTTCCTCAAAAGCTCAGAATTGCTTACATGGTCCTCACAGGGCTTGATCTTTGTTTCTTTTGTCCATCTACCAGATGCAATTGTATGAGGTTAAGTGACTTGTCACTGGAGCTGGAATGAAGTTTAATCAGCGAGTTTAGACTTGCTGAAACCATTGAGCTTCCTGAAACTCACTCAAACTATTCCTAATTTGGGCCATGCAAAGGATCATCATCCCATTTGCTGTGGGGCTGTGTCCCTGTAGCATCAAGTGAGAAGATGTAGGCAGCACAATACTCACATTTCCGTACAGCAAAGAGTTAAACTGGGAATTACCATCCAGGGAGAAAGGACAAAGTACATTTAGAGGAAAAGACTCCGTACTAACCGGTGAACTGAGACAGGCAGAAGCTGACACATCCCTGTCCTCGCTGAATTTGTGCTCCTGCCCAGGTTGCAGAGGGCAGGCATTGGATGGTCGTGTGCTCGTTCATTTTAAGTGGTATTTCTTTCAAAAAAAAAGAAGTTTGCTGAAGCACTGGGGTCCCCTGCAGGGTTTTACTTTTCCACCCGAAGCATTTCAATGAGTAGTTCTTAGTCACAGTTGCTTTGTGACTAAACTGGAGCGCGTGAGCCCTGAGACTCGCCGGCAGACAGCGAGGTGCACTGTCAGAACACAAGGAGCTGGGGGTTCACAAGTTGACCCCACGCTCCCGCTCTGCCTGAAGTGACTCTGCTATTAGAGCTGTAGCAAGCAGCTTCAAGCAGTTGCTGCCTTCTCCTCCCTTGTTTAGTTTGACTGCACGAACACCCTGAACGATCAGATCCTGGAGAATGTCACGGTGCAGATGGAGCCGACAGAGGGGTATGAGGTCATTGGCTACGTACCTGCCAAAACCCTGGTGTACAACCAGCCGGGTACCTGCTACACGCTGGTGGCACTGTCTGAAGAGGATCCGACAGCAGGTAAACAGTTTGCCGTCTGTGTTTTCCTGACATGCCCCAAATTAACCGTACCATGTTGCTCGCCCCCACACATTCTACCTGGCATCCTACTCAGATATTTATAGCCTGTGTGTGGGCGCAACCCTGAGCGCCGCTGAGCGTGATTTCTCTGCAGTTTGGGGGCTGCCAGGCCTCCCTTCTCCTCTCCTGGTTCCCTTGTGCTGTAGGATTGTTGAGTTAGGCTGTGAGAGCTGGCAGATGAGCGTTCAGCTCTCTGCGGAGTCCCTTCCCATGTACTCTGGCATGTCCTTTAGCCTGTCTGTTGTTGCTCGAGTGCGTGGGGAGGCTGGTATTTGTAAAGTACTGAGTGCTCAGATGCTTTGAGTAGCAAACGGATATTTCAGACAAACCGCTGGAATTTCATGGGTGTTTATTTGAAGCGAACATCCCTCTATTTGTCACTGTCCAGAACATGAACCAGGCCTTCGCTGTGCTTTGGTCTCCCTGGTTTGTGTTCCGGGCCTGCTCACCTCTGTGTGCTGCTGCTGTTCACCCAGCAGTGCCCGCTCTCTTCGATATGAGTCATCATCGCTTCCTCTCCCAGCCGAGTGGTGTTAATCAGCTGCCGCGTTGCAGTGCAAGGTGGTTTCATCTCAGAGGCACGTGAACCGATCCCTAGATAAGGATCTTGCCTGTTTACGAGGTGCTGGTGGGACATGTTCAGTTAGCATTCTCAACACAACTTGGGGTTCATCAGTAATAGCACTTGATCTGAGGATTATGGTCTTGTACAACCATCATCAGCCTGTCTTTATCACTGTTTGCTAGTGTTAATATTACAAATATTACAAATAAATACCTTGTCCTTGAGAGACAGAAACTGTCGGAGAGCCCTCTCTAGGTCGCTGGCTAAGCCTGTGCTGCCACAGTGACGGGGAGAACCCAGCTGTCCCAAACCTCCTGTCCCCGCTCTGCCGCCGGGGACCACGGATCTGGTGCTAACGGGAGCTTTGCTTTTCCCTCCCCCACATCCAGTGGCCTGTACCTTCAGCTGCATGATGAAGTTCACTGTCAAGGACTGTGATCCGAACACGGGCGAGATGGACGACGAGGGTTACGAGGATGAGTATGTGGTAAGGAGCTGGGCGTGTACCTGACCGTGGAAACTGCTGTAGTTCTGAGGGGTTTCGTGAGCCGTACTCAGATCCCTGCAAGCAGTGATGCGACCGCTGACGCTGGTGTGCGCAGCATCGCGTGAAGAGAGAGTTCTTGCTGTGTCCGTGGTGTGTCCTCCAGGTTTGCCTGGCTGTGTCCTACAGGCTCCAACAATCGCACATTTGGGTTTGCAGGGACAGAGGGCTGCTGGACGTCTTTTGTTCTCCTTGAGTTGCTCTTCATGGTGGCATGGTGAATTGCCAGCTGGCTTGCCTGATGGAGGGAGATTGCTGTCCTCATTCTTGCTCTGGGGAACGTGGAGCTTTTCCTTCCCCAGCACCAAGACAGATGAAAGCACCGATGCTGCAGAAGCACCTCTTTCCCAGCCTTTGCCCTTCCCAGGCAAACTGTTTCACTATAAAGGAAGAAGCTGAACTTATGCTTGGTCAGAAACTGAGACTGGCTCACAGGGGGTGGTGCTTACCCTCTGGAGAAGGGATGTTGTGACACCACCTCAGCTTGCCCTGGTAGCTCCAGAGGCTGTTTTCTCTGCGGTACCTGTCACTGCTGCAAATCTGATTAGAGGCACTGCTGTGCAGTGAGTCACTGAGGACACAGCATCCTCCTGGGAGGAGTGAAGAGGGTTTTCTCCCAATGGAACATGCAAGGTTAACCGCTCTTTCTGCTTCTTGCCAGTCAGCAGGGCAGTTGAGTGATATTTAAACAAACTTTTCCACGTGTTTCAACTAGAATCACGAGGATATACTTTCCTGCAGCGATTGCTGAAATCAATGCGGGCCGGTGTCCAGCTGGCTCTGGCACTGACTGCCCTTCGGTACATGCTCTGGGGGGATAAGCCTGGTTCTGTCTCACGCAGATGTGGTCACAGCAGCGGTTCAGCTAACCCAGCACGCAGCGTTAGGCGATAGCAAGTGTCTGACAGTGTCTCACTGTGCTTTACCAGCCTACAAAGCCATAAGCCAGAAAGGCAAAATACAAGCTTATGTGCATTCCAGGGAAGCAAATGCTGCGTCCGTGTGAGCACAAGCAGCTATTTCTTTAGCTTTTGATCTTCCCTCTGTTTTGGATGCTTTGTGGTGTGTCAGGCCAAGGGCTGTGCTTAGAACAGGAACCTGCTCTGGAAACCCTGGAAATGGTGTGGCCAGTGGCTTTCCCAGGCCTGGCAGTTGCTCTGCCAAGTGGTGTTTGCTCAATCAAACCAGAAGAGGCAGGGCTTGTTCTGATGTATCCGTGAGTCCAGCCTGCTCTCTCCAGAGTGAGCTTTAGAGTTGAGAACAACCATGTTTCACCTGAACCTCTTCTACCACCAGCTTGAAGACCTGGAGGTAACAGTGGCTGACCACATCCAGCGAGTTCTGAAGCCCAACTTCGGAGCAGCCTGGGATGAAGTGGGTGATGAGTATGAAAAGGAAGAGACCTTTACCTTATCTGCAATTAAAACCCTTGAAGGTAAGGGGGTGTGTGAGCCCAGCAGAGCTCTTAACATTCCCTCCAGCCGGCATAGTCCGGAGCCACAGGCCGGCTCAGTTGAGATCTCTCACAGAAAGGTTAATGGGGCAAAACCCTTCACAAGCTATTTCACCACAGCTGTTAAATGTGGAGCTACAGCTACTGTGATAACAAGTTAGTTCAGGTTTCAAAACACCAAATGAGTGTTCTGGGCCTTGTGGAGACCAGGCTGGATTGTGGGAGGCAAGAGAACATCTTGCTTTGCTCTTGTACTCTACCCTCCCAAGCAGACAGACCCTAGTTCAACTGTCAGCTCCCACTTGCCTTCTCAAAACCTGTAAGAAAAGATGCAGAGAGCAGAAGACATGATGGTGGTGGGCACGCTCATGGTGTAAGCCCTCTTCTCTTTCATCATGTATTGAAGAGTCCTTTTATTTTTCCTGCAAAGCCTGTAAAATCTCGGTCCTTTTGGTGGCTTAGAAGGGCATCCTTGTCCTACAGCCATCTCTGTGCTTCCTCACATGGCCCCTTGGGATTTTAAATACCTTCCCTGAGGCCTTTTCAGATTCCTCCTGAAGACCTCTGTCTCCTGCAAAGTCATAGAATTGTTTTGGTTGGAAGAGACCCTCAAGATGAAGACGTCTCCTTCCTTCTGCCCCCGTCCCCACCGGAGCAAGGAGGCTGTCAGGGCCGTGCAGCGAGTGCGCAGGCAGCTGTGCTCTCTGGCTTCCGTTCTGACTCATTCACCTTCCTATTTCTGTTGCACCTTTGCTGCATCAGATAACAGAACTGCCGTGTGGCAGTGGGGTTTGTGTGTGTTGCCTTTGCCTCCGTGGTAGCTTCCAAAAACACGGTACTGGCCAGCGTGATGTGTCCCTCAGGACAAGGAACATGAACCCTACTGTGTAGGGAGGGCTTCAGTCACCTTTAGATGCTCTTTGTGCATCCCTGTTAAGATACTTGTGACACGGAGCCCGTTTTATTTTCTTTTTTGATTGCACAGAGGCAGTTAGCAATATCGTGAAGTTCCTGGGGATGCAGCCCTGTGAGCGGTCAGATAAAGTGCCCGATAACAAGAACTCTCACACGCTGTACCTGGCAGGTGAGCTGTGGGCTGGTGTCTGTGAGGAGCAGCTCTCGGGGAGGTCGCACAGAGCTGCCTGTCCAGATCGGGGCAGGAGCTTCCGCTGGAGGCCCCGTGCTGCAGGGAGGGTTTGGAGGTTTGTGCCTGCCCTGGTTTCTGTCTCTGCAAGTGCAGAGCAGCTGGTGCTGGGATCAGGGAGGGTGTGTGGGGGATGCTGGGACCAGCCACAGGCTCAGCTGGGTGGATTTGCTGTGTTCATGGAATCCTAGAATCCTTTGGGTTGGATGAGACCCTCAAGATCAAGTCCAACCATTAACCCAACCCCAGCACTACCCCATGTCCCTGAGAACCTCATCTCCGCGTCTGTTCAACCCCTCCAGGGGTGGTGACTCCATCACTGCCCTGGGCAGCCTCTTCCAATGCCCCACAGCCCTTTCTGGGGAGAAATTTTTCCTAATGTCCAATCTAAACCTCTCCTGGTGCAACTTGAGGTTTGGAGTGAGCCTGTGGGGGGAAGTGCGGCACCCTTGCCCAGCGAAGTGGGTGGATCCTGGAGCTCTTACACGAGTGCCTGGTGGTCACTGGCAGAGTGCCTGAGCTCTGCTCAGCTGGACTTCATTTTAGACTTTGCTTTCATGAGCTTTACAGTGGCGAGAGTCCAGTCCCATACGGGAAACCTGCCCCGGCCAAGCAGCACTGTTCTTTTTTAGGCTCAAAGAGGGGGACACGTGCAACCTGCTCACTCCTTCCTCCTCCTCTCCCTTCCAGGTGTGTTCCGGGGTGGCCATGACCTCCTGGTCCGCTCCCGCCTGGTCCTGACCGACACGGTGACGATGCAGGTCACAGCGCGCAGCAGCGAGGAGCTCCCCGTGGACATCGTCATGGCCTCTGTCGGATAAACCACCTTTTCCAGGACTGTCCCATCACCAGGCCCCGTGGGCAACGCTTCTTTCGGAATAGAAATCACACTCACTACAGCAGCTTTAGTGTTCTGCGCAGTGCAGCTCTACTGGGGGCTCTGTCTATAAAATAACGGTGATTTTACCAAGCGCTCCGGAGGTTTTTATTGCGGGTGGACGGTTGGTGTCGCGGTGGGGGAGGCGCCCTGGTGAGCCGCTCGCTGTTCTTTTTTTATGTCGTTCAAATAAAAACGTCTCGCAGCTCTCCAGGGTCTGTCTGACTGGTGGAACGGCGCTCGGGGCCCCGACCCTCCCCCGGTTCAGCCCCGACCGCGTCCCGGTGCTGTCCCGATCCACCCCAGTTCAGCCCCGATCCTGCACCAGTGCTGTCCGGATCCACCCGGGGTCCTGCCCGGGTCCAGCCCCGGTTCAGCCGCGGTCCCGCCCCGGTGCTGTCCCGATCCACCCCAGGTCCAGCCCCGGTCCCGCCCCGGTCCCGCCCCCGCGCCGGGCGGAGCTCCGTGTGGGCCCCGTTCCCCCGCAGACCCGGCGGGATGTGCGGCCGCACCGCCTGTTCCTTGGGGGCCGACAACCTCCGCCGGGCCTGCGCCTATCGCGACAGGGGAGGCCGGCGGCGACAGCCCGAGTGGATCCGGGCGGAGCGGTACCGGCCCTCGTACAACAAGGGCCCGCAGTCCAGCGGGCCGGTGCTGCTCTCCCGCCGGCACCTCCAGCAGGTACCTCCCTCCTTTCACCCCTCCCTCCTTCCTTCTTTCCCTCCTTCCCTCCCTCCCCTCTGGGCGAACCAAAACAAGGGCGCCGGGGCCGCATCCTGGACGCTGCTGCTGCTGCTTAAAAATCCGCCTGTCTGCCGTGGATCCTGGGGCTTAAACTGGGGGTCGTGCCTCCCGGGGTGGTGCGGTACCCGATCCGAGTTGGGGCGGCTCGGTTGGTTTCTCTTTGCTCAGCGTACGTGGCGGGTATTGAGTTTTTCTAATTGCCAGGGTGTCTCTCGTTGTTAGTGTTTACTTGTTCCTGAGGAGGACGGGGGATCGGTACCGTGCTTCCAGCGTTGTGTTGTGTTTTCTGCAAATATTCATGTATAAGTGATTAATTGTAGAATTTTTTTTCCTGAATGTCTATAATTGCTCTGCTGGTTTTATTCTGTTTTCCTGTGAATTTTTTTTTTTTTTTTCATAATGCTTCTGAGTGTGTCCAGGCTGCATTAGTAGGGGAGAGCAGAGAAAAAAAACTCTCGTCTTCAGAGCTGTAGAATAGCTGTACACCTGTGGTGACCGTTGTCCCGGCTAATTTAAGCCTCACCAGACCTTCCTCAGACAACCTGAGCAGCCTGCACAACCGTTTGTGCATCTCGTTTGGTTTCCACAGAAGGGGGTGCCCGGTGAGCTGCTGCTCTTCCGTGTTCAGTGGCATGAAGCTGGGTGCACCGGGTTGGAACACCCCAGTCTGGGCTCCCTCTGCTCTCCCCCCAAGCTGGTGGGGCAGCCATCGCTCCTGCAGCTGTTACCAGCACAGGGGACAGAGTGGGATGTGGCAGTGGGGACACTTTGGGGTGCCGTGGGTGATGCCATCGGGCATCCTTAGTGCCCTCCTGTCCTGCCTGGGGGTCCCACACCCCCCTGAGAGGAGCTGGTGGGGCAGAGGAACTGGGGGGTGACACCGGTGACGGGCTGACGCCTTCTGGGTTGTGCATCTCTCCAGCTGCTGGGACACGGGTGCGGTGTGAGGTGTCCCTTGTGCTGCCCCTCGGCTGTGGGGGGCTCTGGAGGACTTCGCAAAGCTGGGCACATACACATCCTATATGTATATGTATAGAGTTGAGAGAAGGAAATGGAGCTGGGGAAGGGGCTGGAGCACAAGTGTGATGGGAGCGGCTGAGGGAGCTGGGGATTCAGCTGGAGACCAGGAGNTATTTACAGTACATATATGTAGATGTATATATATATATATATATATAATTACTGCGGTTCTTTGGGAGCAGGTGCCCCAGGGCCCCGCTCACCCTGGCCGTGCACCCCCCGGGCAGAAAGCGAGAGCGAGCTGGGGGAGAAGTGAAAGCCGCAAACCGTTTCCATTGTCCAAGCGCAGATAATATGCAAAGCGCGAGGAGCGAAAGTGAACCAGATCCGCAGAAATCATGCTATTAAAATGAAGGTGAGGCTTACACCTCACGGGACGCTCGCTTTAAAGAGGGAAGGTTTGAGGAGTGTGACATCAGCCCACTATAACCAGTTACTTAAGAGCCGGGGAGCTCATGTGTCCAGGCACTTCCCATTGAAAAAAAACAACCTGCATTCATTCCTCCAGAGAGTCGTCGGGTGAGCCTCGCTGAGACAGTTATTTAGTCCTGCAGAATATTTTTGTGCTTTTTGCTGTGGCTATTTCTGCATGGTTTGCGAGTAGCGTCCGTGCCAAGGAGCAGAGGCAGATTTGGTGCTGAAGGGGCTGTGAACCCCGGCTCAGCTCTTGGCAGAGACACCGGCCTGTTCCTCCCTTGCAGGAGGAGAAGCCGCTTCCCCCGGGCTCTGCGAAGCCCCTCGAGCTGCGGGGATGCTCGTGGTCCCTGCGGCGCGGCTCTGACCTGAGGCGTTTCTCTGTCTTGTTCGAAAGGATGCCGACTCCTCCGAGCGGGTCCTCATGGACATGCGCTGGGGCCTGGTTCCCTCCTGGTTCAACAAGGACGACCCTTCCAAAATGCGGTTCAACACCTCCAACTGCCGCAGCGATACCATGCTGAAGAAGTCCTCCTACAAGGTGAGCTGCTGCTCTCTTCCTGGCCAGCCCGAAGATCTTGTAGCCACCAAAAGCAGAGCTGAAGCATCTCCTGAGTGAGTCCCGGTCACCGTTTGCCTGCAGCACAGGGCAGGATGCTCCTCAATGAGTCCCTGTACTGCAGGGCTGGTGGATTTCATTAAAATAGAAGAACTGAAACGGTTGTTGCTGGTGAAGCTCATCTTTCACTGCATCGCTGGGTGGTGGCATTTGTGCACCCCGGGGGGCGGCTTTAGGGGAGCCCCAGGAGGGAGGGAGCGGGCTGGGTGGTCCCTGCAGCCCCGTCCCCCCTCGCAGGCTGCCCGGGGCTGCTCTTCACATCTCACTTGTGTTTTGTCTCCCCCAGGGTCCTCTCCTCAAGGGCAAGCGCTGCGTGGTCCTGGCGGACGGCTTCTACGAGTGGCAGCAGCACAGCGCGGGGAAGCAGCCGTATTTCATTTACTTCCCCCAGAGCAAGGACGCCGTGGTACGGAGTCCCCGGCCGTGTCTGAACGCTCACACCCGGCTCTGAGCCCCTGCTCCCTCCAGCTGCCTGGGAAAAGCCCCTTTCCCTCCAGCTGTGCCCCTCTCTGGGGTCTCTATTTCCCAACGCGGCTCCATCCCACGGTGGGCTCGGCACCCCGGCATCACCGCCACTGCGGTCCCCGGGCTGTAAACGCTGCCGCAGCGTCCCCGCCGTCACGCTCGCTGCTCCCCACATGCCGGATATTTGCATGGGTGGGCGATACGTCTCACAGGGGACTGGGCTGGGCGTTTCGCTGCCTCTTTGCTTTGGCTGAGCCGGCGGTCAAGGTGTTCGGATGGGAAGGAGGGTGCTGGTTTGCCTGTGGGAAGATGAAGCTCCCAGTATCTCTCCTGGAGTTGCCTCAAATTAGTAGAAATGCTCCTGGGAAGTCCTCAGATCAGTTCACGGCTTAGATCTGAGTCAGTGACCTGCTGCGGCACTGGCAGCTCTGCCGTGCTTTGGCTGCCCCTGGGTCGGCACCGACCGGGGCACTGGGGCCTTTGTCCTGCAGGCCGAGGGGAAGGATGGAGACGAGGAATGGAGGGGCTGGAGGCCGCTCACCATGGCTGGGATTTTCGACTGCTGGGAGCCGCCGGCAGGAGGAGAGGCGCTGTACACTTACACCATCATCACCGTGGACGCCTCCAAGGACGTGAGCTTCATCCATCACAGGCAAGTGAGAGCAGGGGGTGGCTGCAGGGCTGTGGGGGGCGAGGGAGGAAAGCTGTGCTTTTAAACGCCGGTCTGGCAGCGTGCGGGCAGGGAGCCCGGCCTCTTCCTGATGCCCTCGGAGACAAATGCTACAGCATTACCAGCTCATTTCTGGTCTCTGGCTTGCACCCTTTCCATAAATCACCGTCTTTGTGCCCCTGCGGGTGCAGTCGGACCCCTCCGCCTCCTCCAGCAAAGCAGCTACCTGGGCAAAGTGAATGTGTTCTCTGCCTGTTTCAGTTTTCCCTGTATTTTTCCCCAAGCTGCTGGTTCCTTGCTAGCTTACAAACCTGGCTTTTACCACCCTGCTCTGTTGTATTAGCACCGGGCTTTGCCTCTGACTGTCTTGCCCCCTAGGATGCCAGCCATCCTGGACGGGGACGAGGCCATCAGGAAATGGCTGGACTTTGCTGAAGTCCCAACCCAAGAAGCGGTTAAACTCATCCAGCCTACGGAGAACGTCGTTTTCCACCCAGTGTCCACCTTTGTCAACAGCGTCCGCAACAACACGCCCGAGTGTGTTGCGCCCATCGAGCTGGGAGCCCAGAAGGTGAGGGCTGGCGGGGGACAGCTTGGCCACGGTGACATCCTGGGCAGGGACGGCGCCGCCAGGCTGCAGGGGGGCAGGACTTGGACTGGATGGGCTTTGAAGGTCCCTTCCAACCCAAACCGTTCTGTGATCCTACAGCTGTGCTTGAGCGCAGAGCCCCGAACAGATTCCCTTCCCTCTGCTTCCAGGGATAAACACTCACCCTGTGCCAGGGCTTCTCTGCCAGATGAAGCAAATTCCATGTGAAACAGGGCTTGGAATGAGCCTGTTCCCAGCAGTGGGGGGAGTGTCCCACAGAGGTGCCTGGTTGTGGGCAGGGCTGTGGCTCCAGCTCCCGCGTCCCCTCCCGCAGCTCCTGCCCTGCTCCCCTGCTCCTGACTTCTCTCCCATTGTCTTTTGTCTCTCCAGGAGGTCAAAGCCACCCCCACCAGCAATGTGATGCTGAGCTGGTTAAAAAGCTCCCAGGAGGGCTCTCCCCAGAAGAAAGAAAACGATTTGCCCAGGTGGACAAGTCAGTTCATCCACAGCCCTTCGCCCAAGAAAACCAGCGCAGGTCTCCTGCAGCAGTGGCTGGGGAAGGAGGCAGAGCCGGCTGCGAAGAAGCGCAAGGCGTAGGCACCGTCTAGGATGGCTGGCCGTCCTTTTCCTCCTGATTTTCTGAAACAGAATGAAAAATATTTTTTTTTAAGGCTTCACAGGTGGCTGTTGAGATTCTCCAAGCCTCTCAGGTGTTGATTTGATGCTCTAGGTTGTTTGTCTCTGTTCTTCATGTTCTGTTAAAGGTTGGTGTTCGTCTTTAAAGGTTTTGGCTTTGTTGTGTGCTGATGGGAGTGGATATAACCTGCTGGCCCCCCTCCCTGGGGGTCACAGACAAAGCCTCGAGAAGCATCTCAGCCTGCCAAGGAGGAGTCGCTGCTGCCTCTGACAGTGTTCACAGCTCACATCTCCTGGTTTCTTTTCCTTTTTTTTTGGTATTAAACTGATACCTCTTCTCCATTTAATTCCATATTGATTCTGTACCAATTTCCTTTTGAATACTCTCTCGAAAGATGGCTGCAGTACAGAGGAACATGCAATAAATCCTAGGAGGAAACCCCAGGCTCAGGAAGATCTGCCAGAGTCGTCCCGTGTTGCCATGTGCATTCCTGGCTCCTGAACAGGGAGATGTTTAAGCGGAGCCTGGGTAAAACTGGGCTTTGCTTGGGTTTCCCTGTGGGCAGCGGGTTGGGACAGCATGTCTTGGTCACGTTGTTTGTACAGTCATTTCGTTAATGGGATTTGAAGACTTAGAAAGGATTTTCTTGATCTGTGGAGGGATGTGCTCTGCCTTGTTCAGAAAGGTCATTCATTAAAGCCCGGGTAACCAAAGTGCCATTACGGAACAGCACAGGGCAGCTGTTTTTGAGGTCAGGGATTTTGTAAACAGAGCCAGATGTTGCAGACCAAAAGCCTTACACGGTGGGACCCTTGCTGGAAAACAGTACTTCATTTTTATTGGAAACAATAAAATGGGATTAACTGGTTGGCTGCGCAGTGCCCTTGTCCATGTGTGTGTCTTTGTCCCCCTTGCCCACCGCAGCCCTTCTGCTCCTGTTTTGCAGGCAGAGTTCATATCTCCTCTCCATCTGCTGCACGGGAGACCAGCTACAGCTGCTGAGCTCACAGGGCACCTCCAGGGCGATGTTGCTGGAGCATTTCCATTTGCCAGTGGAAAACATCCCCCAGGGATTTATTTCAGGGCTCCTCTCAAATGATCTGTCCCTGGGGAGCCGCAGGGGTGGCGTAGCTGGGGCACATCACTGGGGAGGGCAGCAGAGCTGGGGCAGGAGCTACAGGATGGAAAACTGGGGAGACCCGAGCGCTCTCAGAGCCAAATCCATCTCTGAATCCCTCACGTGCCATGGAGGCAGCTGAGCCCTGAAGATCTCCCGGGTTATGGGAAGCTGGGGTGGGATTAGGATTTCTAGCCAGAAAGCCTATTGCTAGCTGGCTCCTCATCGCTCCCACGGTGACCTGAGGCTATAGAGTCGCTGCATTAGCAGCTCCTGGTGCAACAAAGGGATCTTCAGGCACTGGGGCTGTCACCTCAGTGCCTATCCTTGCAGGAACCACAAGGGAGGTTTCTCTCCCTGCCTGGCTGTCGCTCCTGCAGGGTGAGCAGCTCAGCTGCACTGGCCTGGTCAGTGCTAGCTGTAGATCAGGCTTTTCCAAAGGTCACCGGCTCATCTCAAATTCATTTCAGGTCTCCAGTTGCTGTGGCAGGAGCAAAGATGCTGAGTATGCATGGGGGATGCTCACCTTTCCCGCTCTGGGGAACACGATCCTTCCCTTGGGGAGGCAGGGACAATGCAAAGACGCAGGGTAAAGATTATCTCCCTCCAGGCTGTGGACACGAGCAGCATCTCCACCCAGAAAAACTACACTGAGGGTTTAATGAGGAGGTGTTCTTGCTGATCTACACCACCTTCAAACCGAAGGCTGGCTGCTCACTCAATGCCTTTTGCAGTGGTTGCTCCTATCTGGCAAGGAGACGTCTGCACTTAACCTGGTGTGACCTGGCCCCCAAAACTGGCTTGGGAGCAGCTTTCCCCTTTGATGCATGATGCTCTGACACGGAGGGCAGCACTCGCTGCAAGCGGGGGATGCTCCGGGGGCTGGACCCCCCGATGGGAGCATCCCCGCGCCGGAGCATCCCCGCGCCGCAGGTCCTGGCACTCTCCCTCTGGCCGGGGAGAGGGCTCTGGGTTTGGGCAAAAGGGGCAGGCGGTGAGAAGCAGCGATGCCGGGACACTCACGGGCGCTTCGGCCAAAACCGCCCCCCGTCGGCCCTGGCCCAGCCAGGAAGCAGCTACCAGCATGTGGAGGAGCCCTGGCTGCTGCCGGGCTTGGCCGGTTGGGAACCGGGACTCCCCAGGATCAAGGGGCCGAGCCGGGTCGCTCCCCGCCGGGCGCTGCCCTCGGCGTCGACCCCGCGGCGGAGCCGGGGCCCTGCGAGCCCTATGCAAATCAGGGATCAGCACAGCGACCAATCAGCGTCACGTCGGCCGCTGCAGTAACCAATGGGAAGCGGCGTGCGGCAGGGCGGGCAGGAATATCCGCGGCGCGGCAGCGCCAGCCCTGGCAGTGCGGCGGCGGGCGGCGCGCAGGGCGGAGCGGCGGAGGCTGTTGTGGGTAAGGGCGGCGCGGCAGCGGGCGGGGACGGCGGGTCCTTGGCCCGGCAGCGCGGTGTAACGGCGTTTATCTCCCTGCAGGCGCCGGGACCGTCTGTGCGTGGCGCTTCTTGGGCGGCGGCGGCGAGGGGCCGCTGCCTGCCGGCCATGTCGGGCCGGGGGAAGTCCGGTGGCAAAGCGCGGGCCAAGGCCAAGTCACGCTCGTCGCGGGCCGGGCTGCAGTTCCCGGTGGGCCGGGTGCACCGGCTGCTGCGGAAGGGAAACTACGCGGAGCGGGTGGGCGCCGGGGCGCCGGTGTACCTGGCGGCGGTGCTGGAGTATCTGTCGGCTGAGATCCTGGAGCTGGCGGGCAACGCGGCCCGCGACAACAAGAAGACGCGCATCATCCCGCGGCACCTGCAGCTCGCCATCCGCAACGACGAGGAGCTCAACAAGCTGCTGGGCGGCGTGACCATCGCCCAGGGCGGCGTCCTGCCCAACATCCAGGCCGTGCTGCTGCCCAAGAAGACGCAGAGCTCCAAGAAGTGAGCGCTGTCCCCGTCTCCCCTCCCAGCCCTACCTCCTCACCGGTACCCTGCCTGTCCTCCTTGTGGGGCTGGGGGTCCCTGTCCTACCCCCCAGCCCAGCCTGGGTGCTGAGCCCTGGCAGCACCCTGCCAGCCCTCCACTAGTCCCCCAGCCTGGGCTGCAGCAGGGTGCTGGGGGAGCATGAGTGGGGTCAGGCCCTGCTTGTGCCCCCACCCTGCCCCTCTTCCCTCTGGAAGAAGCGTTTTTGGAGGGGGCAGCTGGATCACAGCTGTTGGCAGTGGTGGTATGTGGAGCTGGATGGTTGAGTCACGGTGCAAAGCTGCTGGTAGCTGCTGAGGATTATTCTGGCTGGCGTGGGGATGGACACGGGCACCCCCAGCTGCCTGTCCCCTCTGCCAGCCCTGGGGCCATGCATGGCTCCCCAGCCACCCCTGCTCGCCCTGGCACAAGGATGGGACTGGCTGCTGCTGTGCCCTCCCTGCCAGCAATGGCAGCGCTGCAGCGGGGAGGGCAGGGGGCTGGAAAATGTGAAAAGGAGGAAAACTTTCTCCATTGGCAAGAAGTGACTGTTAGTTTTGTTCGCGGTAAAGCTAGTGCGTTGCCTACTGTAAAGAAGCTCTGGTCCTATTTATTTTAAAGTCTCTTATTTTTGGGGGTACCTCCCTGCAAAGTCGCCATCCCGCAGCTCCCTGGCTCAGCGGGTGCTGGGGGACTCGGTGGCCTCGTATTCCGTGGGTCCTGCTCGCGGGGTGGGGCGGAGGGTGCAGTGACAAATCCCCTCGGAGAGCGTCGCAAGGTCAGGCGCCCGCTGGGAGCGGGAGCTGCCATCTTCTGCCGCCGCTCCCCTGCTCTCCCGGCTGCAGAAACCCTTCGTGTCGCTGAGAGCTGCCCATGCACTTCTGGAAATGACATGCTGTGGCTCTTTTTGTTGTTTGTTCAACACTATTTCTGGTCCTGAGAAATAAAGTGATGATGCTGTCTGTTAACTGTTACCCTCTATGGATTAATGTTTGTTTTTTTTTTTTTAAAAAAAAAAGATGACGACCCTGCAGTTTGTATTAAAACTCACTCGTAGCTAGTACTGTATCTATTTAATGGCTGTGTGGATAATGTGGGAGCATGGGGACAGGCTAGGGGTCCCGTGATGCCTGGAATAGCTGATGCAGAGACAGCTTTCCTCGCTGTCCAGAGCAGCTGCTTCTGGAGGCCGATAGTCGTGTGCATGCGGCAGTGTCTAGGCAATCAGACTGTAGACCTTCGTAACGTGTTTAAGTTAAAAAAAAAAAGCAACTTCTATTTATGTGCTGTAAGTAGCATGTCTTCAGCCTATTGAATCAGATGTTAATCTTGTGGATAAAGTAATGTACCCTGGCTCTGAGTCTTACTACCTAAAGTAGATGAATTTGGATGCCTGTCAACTGGTTTTATGAAGGGGTTTTTTGCTTAGTTGTGGAATGTGGAAGCGGTGTGTTCGTTAGTGTTGTTTGAACGGGGGTGCAGATGTGCCCCATGGTTATGCTGGGGTACCCTGGGGTGGGTGGGGGGCACTGTCCCACAGCGCTGCTGTGTCACGGCCCCCCAGGTTCTCTCCTCTTGTGATGTGACTGTCACCACTGGCAAGGTGGGGACAAGGGGTTTCCATTGCCCAGTACAGTGTTTGATGTGTCTGTATCAGTGTCTTGTTCTCTCCCTCATGTTTTCTCTAGGACCAGTGTTCTGTACAACCCGAGAGTGCTTTGTATTTCTTAGAAAAAATGCAGAACTTGTGATACTGAAAAGAACGGTGCAAACCCAATATCTGATTAAACTGGTTCCCTGTTGAATGCTGTCACATGTGCTGTGTCTTGTCACCTCTCCAAATCTGAATCTGGCAGCGGTCTGTGGGAGCGGACTCTGGTGGCAGCTTGGTATCTGGGCTTGGTTTTCTGCACGTGGGGAAGGACTAGTAAAGCACCAGATCTGGCCTAGCAGTGGTCCTGCTTGCCCTTCACTTGAACAAATAGTCTTTTTCTACCTCTGGGAGCAGATAAAACCCTTCCCTGGCTCTTCTCCCTGCTGCGGGAATGCCTGGGAGCAGCAGAGGGGATGAGGCAGGACCTGGGACCTTCTCCCATGCTGGAGGTTCCATCCCCACCCCACGGGCTGCCCAGGACCCTTTGCGTGACCTTGCAGGCAGGGATGGGCTTGCAGAGTTCAGATGGGAAAAGCTGATCCTGATGGGGAGGGAGGTGGCCTGGAGATGCGGGGCTGTTTCTTACAACACCCTCTCTATTGGGGTGTCTCCCAGTTTGCTGTCCTGATGACTGGTCTGCAAGGCAGAGTTGCTCCCAGCTTGGGTTTGGGAGGGAGGATTGGGGGCGGGCTTAGACAACTTCCAGCATGGTCAGGGTTGGGTGGTGGTGAGGGCTGGGCTGGACTGGGGATGGTGTGTAGGTCAGGACTGGAGCTGCTAGGCTGGTCTCTATAGGTGCCACCTTCTGCCCCACCAAATGTGCTGGCCAGAACACAAGGCAGGAATGAGTATGAAGTATTTGGGGGTGCCCTGCGCACGAGGGGCTGAGTAGCTCTGTAACCACCCCAGCGTTGTGTGGCTCTGCCCAGGGTGATGCCTGCAGCTGTAACTGGGAGCTGGTGGCAGATGTGCCTGCCATGCTGAGCTCCAGCTGGTTACACTCCTGCCACCCACGTGATGGACCAGCTGGAAAAGCTGGGCTGCTTCAAGGGGAATCCTGTCTGTCCAGCCAAGCGTTGCTAAAGTGCTTGGCCTTTATCACCTCCTCAAGTTAACATTTAAATATCGTTGTGACCAGGAGAGCGGAAGTTTTGGTCTTTATTAGAAAGCTGGAATGGACTCTGTCACATTAAAGAGATTGGTCTTGTGGCTTCTTAGAGCAGCGTTGCTGGTCCTGGCTCTTTTGTAGCACCAGAGCAGTTGAGGTCATGAAATGTGAAGGACTTGGCTGAGTTGAGCCTTCCCCATAGGCCATGTGAGCCTGAGAGGGTGTCTGTTGGTCTGTCCTTCCCTCAGGAGAGGGCAGGGAGGCTGCAGGGCTCTTCCCCTGCCTCCTCTGGGTACTCAAAGGTGAGACAGTGTAGACCTGAAGCTGGAAGCTGCTGTGCATCTCACCATGCGCAGCTGAGTCTCCACCAGCTCTGGGACTTGCTGTGTTTATCTGGGGGATGAGACTGGAGTCACTTGCCCTTGGAAGTCCTCAAGGCTTGGGTTTCTCTCCAGAGCCCAGCCCTTGCAGCTGGCAGCACCCATGGGAGTCTGCTCGGGGATGCTCATGTCGCAGCTCCTGGTGTGTACGGTGAAATGCTGCCAGTCCCTCTGACTGAAAGGTGAGGTCTCCAGCTGGACCAGTGTGATGTGTCATGCTGCTGCCTTCCCTCTGCCCCCACCTGCCTATGGGAATGCCAGCGGTGGTTCACCTTCCAGGTAACGCTCCTTACCAGCCAAGCACTTTGCCTCGCAGGTTGTGAGACTGGCCAGACCTGGGTGATGGCATCTCCTCCATCCCTTCAAAACCTGCAGTGTCATCTGCTGACCAAGGAGACAACTGCAGGTCACAGCTGGAACACAGCAGCTCTCTCCTGGTACCTGAGGTTGCTGGCAGGTGCTCAGGCTTGGTGTGAGATGTGCAGGGGCTGCCTGTCCCAAATACTGACTGGAGGGGGGCTGCAGCTCCCCAGCAGCAGAAAGCTGCTGGTCTCCCCCAGGAGCAGGGCTGGCTTCTCTTCCTGAGTTTGGCTGATGGACAGTTCGTCAGGGAATAAACTTGCTTCCCTTCTCTCCACTTGTGCTCCAAGAGGCACAGGGATGAAGCAGCTGTAGAGAGGCCTGGGTGCAGGAGGAAGGGGGCTGCTCCTTTCCTCGGAGTGCTGGAAGGCCCTGGCTGTCCCCAGGCTCCAGCTGGCTGCTGTTCCTCTGTCCCCTCCTCCTGGAGGCCTTGTGCATTGGGCTGATCGGTGCTGTGTTTTCCCAGGCACTGGGACCATGTTGATGTTCTGGGGTGATGCTCTCCTCCCTCTTTTGTGGAGGCAGCTGAGCAGGACCCTGGGGTGACAGCAAAGCCCTGCTGTGGGTTTAACTGCAGCTGACCTGTGGGGTACAGTGCAACTGCAGCGCTCCCTGCCCCACTGCAGAGAGCAAATATGTGGCTGGGCTCCTTTCCCTTCCTGCTCCTGCAACCCCAGTATGAGCCAGGGGTCCGTGATGAGCATGGAGCTGCAGGCTCAGCCCCACTGCTGCAGAGAGGCAGAACAAGATGGCCCAGATCCCCGGCAGGGCTTTATGCAACCTCGCTGGCGTGCGCTATAAATAGGCACAGCCATGGAGGCGCAGGGTGCGCGATAGGGCTCTGCTTGCAGTGCTGTGTGCACAGCGGAGCCCCAGCTCCTGGGGAAAAGCTCCCCAAAGCTGAGGCTGGAAGGGATGCATGGAGGTGGGGGTGCCTCCTTCTAACCCAGGTGCTGGGGGGGAGTCTGTGCTGTGGGGTACCCCCATGGGTACCCTTCACTGCCTCCATGGCAGGGGAATCCTCCCTGCCCCTCTCATCGGTGCTGTGCAGCTTCCCCCCCCGGGGGCAGGTGTGGCCCCCTGGGTCTCCTCTGCTGCATCAACACCTGGGCAGGCAGCAGGGCCCCCCCTTCTCCTCCGCAGGGACACACAGCGTGGCTGGGCCCTCCCGCCTCACCCCGGGAGCTCCGCTGCCCCCGGCCCTCCCTGCCCGCTCCCCGGTGCCTGCAGGGAGCGCACAACAGCATGACGTTTTTTAACAATTTATTTGAAACGACGGTAAATGAAAAAAAATAACGGAAACAATTAAAAAAAAAAACAAACCAACAGCCAAAACCACCCTCCCAAAAAAATAACCAAAAACTAACCCAGAACCGATTTAAAAAAAAATTATAAAGGCCATTATTGAAGATGCGACCTGAACCGGCGGCCCGAGGGGCCCCGCGGGCTGTTCCGCCAGGGGGCGGGCGGCTTCCCCGCGCGCGCCGGCCCCGTGACGAGCGGCCGGACGCCGCGGCAGCCAATTGGCGCGCAACGGGACGTTGCCATGGCAGCGGGAGCCCGAGAGCCAATAGGGGGCGCCGTTGCTTTTCAAAATCGCGGCGAGCAGGCGCGGGGCGGCCAGCGCGAGGGGCGGGGCGCGCGCGCAGAGCGCGCCC
>VWYH01006499.1:122751-144883 GCA_013399365.1 Pampusana beccarii
TATATTATATTATATTATATTATATTATATTATATTATATTATATTATATTATATATCATAATATAATATAACATAGCATAATATAATAATTATGATTGTGTTATATTGTGTTATCAGAGATGTTCCCACACATGCTATTCCCCCTCCATCTATACATACTTGACAGCCCAAACACATATACTTAGTGTCACCAATAGCTGTTCACACACATATTCTTTCTCTTGCTGTGTATATATACACACATACCAGAGCACACACGCTTTTCACCCCCTCCATGCCCCATTTGCCCTGCTACATCTACTTTATTTGTGTTTATTTTTGTGTGTAATTAATTGTGCCCGTGCTTTCTGTCATTTTCCCCCTGCCCCCTCACACACAGATATCTCCAATCCACCTCTACTTAGAATTTATTTAAATACTTATTTCTGTATCTGTATGTTCTTCCATTCTCCCTCCCTGCCCCTCTCTTTCCTTTCTCAAAGAAATATAAAAACAGCTCAACAAACGCACCTGCGTGTGTATCACATTTATCTATAACACACAGAAACACACAAATAATATAAAAAGTATTTTGACATATATAAAAACTACACATAAGTGTATAAATATACAAAAATGGAGTATGGGGAGTGTCTGTGTGCATGTACAGAAAGAGGAAAAAAAACTGTGCACACTCTATCTATCTATTTATTTATTTATAATCTATAAATTCTTTGTTGAGCAGGCTGCCCAGGGCAGTGCTGGAGTCACCATCCCTGGAGGGGTTGGACAGATGGAGATGAGGTTCTCAGGACAGGGGGCAGTGCCAGGGGTTGGATTATGGTTGGACCCGATGATTTTGAGGGTCTCTTCCAACCAAAATAATTCTGTAATTCTAGCTATATCATCTCTATAAATTCATACGTAAATGCTTTTATATAAAGATAGAAATAAAATATATATGAGGGTAGCCATATTTGTGTATGAGATAATAATTTCCATTTCTCTGAACATACATGTATATGAAGAAATAAATACGTTGCACATGTGTACATCAGTAAGCTGCACCCATGTATGTCTCATAAATGGAAACCTATAGCTAAACCCACTTGTGCTCTGTGTCTCTGAGCCTTGGCGGATGTGTCTGTGGATAATATAGCAACGCGTATGTGTCTGTACAATATAGCAATGCACAGACGCACATTCCGTGCGCTCTTGTTTGTGCTCTGGTTCTTCCTGCCTCTTTTGCTCTCTTGCTCACAAAAGATATGTTCTGATAAATATATAGATAGACACCTGACTGTGTGAACGCCTTAAAATATGTAAATCACACGCAAATGTTTAGCTAAAAATATTTCTGTGTACCTCTGGAGTTCTGGGCTGGTTTTTGTGCCTACGAGCACGCACACGTTCCTGCAAGCACCCGGGTGTGTGCTGGGCAGGGGGTTCGTGCCCCCCAGGCGCAGGTTGCAATGCAGGACATGTCCAGCCCCAAATTCCTCCCGGGTGTTGCTGCCAGGGCATGAGCTGCGATTTCCCACCCTGGGCTTCGCAGCTCAGCCTCTCCGTGTCGCCTTCCATGTGCCAGCGCCTCTAATTCCTGTGATGCCGCTCTCTCCCCACAGCCCCCACTGCACAGATGTGGCCGTGCGACTCTCCAGCGTTTGTACTCACACCAGCAGCCGATAAACCACAGCTGCACTCGCAAACGGCTCCCAGCCCCCGGGGGGAGCAGCCCCCCCAGCCCCACATGCGCCCCAAGCCCGCAGTTGCACCTGCTGGCAGGGACAGGGCACCCCTCACATCTTCAGGGCGCTGGTTGTAGCTGTTGACACGGTGTATTGTGTGGATTAATTGTGTGTATTACACACGGTGTAGTGTGTGGACCCGACCCCCTGCCCTCCTTCTTCAGGTCTCCCGCTCCTCCCAAAACCAGCAAACCCAGCCCTGGAGCATGGGCTGAACAGCTCGGGTGTCCCCTGCCCTCGCCCAGCAGCAGGTCCCTGTGTCACACAGCATCGTGGCCCCTGCAGCTCCTCTGGCAAAAAGGTCAGAAAAAGCCCCGAGGCCACCCTGCTGCAGGAGGGGTTTTAACAGGGGGTTTGAGCCCACCTGTACCCAGCACCTTCTCCAGACCACAAAGATGACACAAGTGAATCTCACAGGACCACCAGCCCCCATCTATGAGAGCATCAGCACTCAGGGCGTTCTCACAAACAACAGCAGGGCACTAATTCCCAAACCATTTGCTTCCTGCACCGGTTTTGTGCACATATGTATCTCTTATTCCCACTTGGAAAAACATGGGTTTGTAGGTGGCAAATGGAACCCTGCACTTCAGCATCCACAGCATCCTGTGGCAAGGAGCTCCCTGGCCATCCTACCTCTTTGCCCTGTGTCAGCACCAGTTCATTTTATGGCAGAGAGATTAAACACAATCTCCACAGGGCTCTTCCCCATCTGCACCACCCAAGGCCAAAGCAGCAGGAGTTAAAAATCACCCACTTTCCTGCAAATACCACTGTATAGTTCTTGTTCCCCACTCCCCAGCTTGTTATTCTAGGCTAGAACTGCATCTACAGAAAACAAGGGCAGAGTGATGCTTTAAATGGAGATGAGCAGGTCTGAGTCTTCCAAAACGCTGCAGCCAGGAATGTGGTCCCACCAGGACACATCACTATTGCACAGTTGTTATTTGAAATGGATGTGGACAGCAAAAGCCCAGTCAAGTGAGAGAAAAGCGTGATAGGACAAAGCCATAAAATAGGATATAGAACACAAAGACTGTTAGAAGGCTCTTGAAATAACTGGCCTCATTTCTCTACACTTTGTTTTCCATCTTCCTGTGGGCACAGGAGCAGCGAGCTCAGCCATGCAGAAGGTCATGCTCAGCATCTAGGAATTAAAGGCTTAAACTCAACTAGGCTGGACCAAGGAAAGGTCCTTAAGTCACTCTAAGTCCAGCCTTGCACAAGCATCCTTCAGTTAGCAGGTACTAGCTTGCTGAAATGGTGACTAGACAGAGGAAAGCAAGCATGTTAGTGAAGAAAAAACAAAGTCAGAAACAGAAGTAAACAAGGAGGTTTGTTCTTGTTAAGTTTATTGGCATCATGTTTGTCTCTTTACAGAAGAGCTCAGCCTACGTACTAGAATGTAGACCTCTGGAAAACAGGTAGAAGGGCTCCATTTAAGCAAGCTACAAACGCAAGAACAAATACCAGGAAGAAAGGAAGAGAGGAAAGGGCCTAGATTGCCAGGTTTTTCCATACCAAAAATCCAGATTAGCAGTCAGTAAGAAGAAAGGGAAGATTCATAGTCCAGGTCATTCATTGAGAAACAGCTACCGCAGCCCCGGTGGGAAAGGAGCTCCTTGCACAGCACCAGCGCCACAGGGACACCCGCTCCGGCTCCTCCGCACACTCACTGCAGGGGGGCAGGAGTTAAGCAGTAGGGGAGGTGAACAAACAAGGTCATTTCATAGCTGTATTTAATTTTAAATCCAATAATCCAGTGTGCATATCAATGCTGTTATGCAAATCTGAGAATTTAAATACAAGGAAGCCAGACAGATTTTTTTTTTTCCAGAAGATGAAGCCTTTTGGCCTCAAGACAAGAAGGCTTACATAGTTCATCTCTACTGTACAGAATACTGCCTCCTGCTGGACCCCGTGCTGCTAGCACGCTGCAGTTCACAAGTGTCCTCCTCACTTTCCACACAATCTGTGTTTCAGTACTTGAACATGTAAATTCAGGAATTTTACACTAATTTATACATTTTTAATTGGTTGCATATATTAACATGTACTATAAGATTTTTCCTAAAGAAGCATTACATAATACATGGATACTGTAAAAAGATCTGATTAGTTAAAAGTAACAAGCATTAACAGAGATACATACAAAACTCAACCTAGTTGGACTGAGTGCTGAGCCTGCAATGAGCTATGGGTAATCAGCCTTTCCAGTTGCAGCCTTCACGGGGGAAAACACGAGACAGTTAAAAATGTAACTTGTTACACAGATTACCTGTAAACAGTTTCTCTCCATTGGACACCTGGAATTAAGATTCAGTTCCAAACATACATAAGTTTCCATTTTAAACTAAGAGAAAGGTCTGTTACCATGAAGTGTGATGTGGATGGTGGGGGGATGTGAGCTCTGAAGTGTGGGACTCACAGATGCTCATGGGAGATGGGTGGATTTTGGCAGCTGGAGATGGAAATTTTTTTTTAAATTTCGTTTTAAACACAGAAGAGGGGCTGTGTGTTTGAAGGCCTAAGTGTGATATTCGTTTGTGAAGGACTGTGCTCAACCCCTCCCTCTCCCCTCAGCAGCTGCAGCTCTCCGCAGAAGCCTTCACTCGGTCATTCTTGTCTAGTTTGATGGGTTCAGGGAATTCATTGTAAAGCTCCACTTCAGTTTCCTAGTGGGAGAGAAGGTGGCAGGAATTAGTGCTGTGGTTCTACAGGCAGCTCCGAGTGTGCAAGGAGCCGTTCTCTGCTGGGGAAGGCTGATGGAGAGCCCAAGGCTGCCCACAGCAGCCAGGCCCAGCACAGGCAGAGGGAACCCACTGCCCCCCTCCCTACCTGTTTAAGTGCATTTCGTGCAATCGTCTGGAAAGCTTGTTCCACATTAATGGCCTCCTTGGCACTGGTTTCAAAGTAGGGGATGTTGTTTTTACTGTAGCACCAGGCTTGTGCCCGTTTTGTGGTGACCTGGGGGGAGAGAGAGCAGCATCATCACCTTCAGCTATGTGGGAAGAGGGGTTTATTTCCAGGGCAAGGCCAGAGACTCCTGATACCCAGCCTGAGCCATGACAGCGGTTCTGATCTCATCAAAACTGCAGCCTTGATACAGAGCACAGACTGCTGCCCACCACCAGATACCCTCAGCCCCAGGGCAATGAGCACCGCACCCAAGGAAGACAAGACCGCACGCCAGACTGCTCAGGCAGGGACTTATTCCCATAGGAGTTCCTCAGCAATTCAGGAGAAAACCAGCTCCTCTCCTCACAGGGAGTCACCGCGATCCTTCCAGCAGCGGGCAGGAGCAGGCTGTGCAAAGGTGTCTGACCCCTCCAGGCAGGAGAAACTCTTCTCCAGCAGCACAGGACAGCTGAGCAGCACCGGGCACCTCCCACTCCCATTCCTCAGGTAACCCTCCCATTCCCACCAGCTCTCCCACTCCAGCAGTTTGCTAAGAGGTGGCTTGCAAGTCCCAGTACTCACTTGTCTGTTTTCTAGGTCAATCTTGTTTCCCAGCACAACAAAAGGAAAGTTCTCAGGATCCCTTGGACTGGCCTGAATGAGGAATTCGTCCCTCCAGCTGTCTAGGGTTTTGAATGTGTTGGGGGCCGTGACATCAAACACCAGCACGCAGCAGTCTGCTCCCCTGTAGAAGGCAACTCCCAGAGACTGAAATCGTTCTTGTCCTGCTGTATCCCATATCTGGAGCAAAAGAACAGGGCAGATAAACCAGCTGTGTCAGAACACAGCCAGTCCACAGCTATAAGGCATTCATTTCAAAACTTCCCACCAGGCACCTACAGCCCCAAGCCAGCCAGAGAGAAGACCTGAAAAGTGGGGAATCTCTGCAAGCACCAACTATCAAGAGTCAGGAACACAGTTCTAAAGACTGTTAACGCTTTTTGTGTTCAGCCTCAACAACATATCCGTGTTCTAGCCAAGCAGGACCTGGAGATGAGGATCAGCAGGTGGTCTGCCTGCAGAACTTGGCTGCACTGATGTACCAGCACAGCCCAAACTCTCCTCTGGCTGCAACAGGGCTTTTGCTGCCTTGCTGCCAGTCTCACCATGGAGAGATTAAAACTTCAGATACTGGAGACATAAGCAGACTGGCAGATTAATACTGTACCCACAGGACTCAGGGCAGCATGAGTAGTTGACCTAAGAAACCCTCTCCCAGCCCTTTCCAGTTCATGAATGTAGGGAAGCGCATGCTTCTACCAAGATCTAGTTTACTGACAGTACCAAAGGCTGGTTTTTTAAACTAGGCCTGGCAAAAGCTGCTCTTAGCTGAGCCCAAACTGATCTTTGCCTTCCCTGGTACACTGACCCCTGCATGGCTCTGGGTTACGTGGGAGCAGATCCCTCCGCACACACGTGGTCCCTGCAGCAGGGAGCAGAGTTACTCCTTACCTGCATCGTCACTAGCCTGTCATCCACCATCACCTCTTTTGTCAGGAAGTCTGCGCCTATCGTAGCCTTGTACTGGTTACTGAATTTCTTGTTCACATACTGGTTCATAAGCGATGTCTTTCCCACCCTGTACAGAAAGAACAACAAAAAAAACCCCACTTAGTAGGCTGCTTCTACAACAGTGTTTAAATTAACCACCCATCCAAGTGCCCTTCACCTTCTATCACAGCCCCCTGCCCTTTCAAACAGGGAAAACGCACCAGCCTCTGCAAGAAGGGGCTTTTATAGCAACAGATGCTGAAGCAACATGTTGAGTAAGTAAGCTACCTAAGGATACGAAGGATTATGATCTTGAGAAACCTCATTTCCCCATCAGTAATCTGATCCTTGGTAAGGAGCATGCATCATATCATGATCATGAGGGCAATCTTGGAAGAAGATGAAGGGCCCCACAGAAACCCACCAGAAACAGTCATCTTCAGCCTCTGCACAAGGAGGAGGTGGAGGAACAGACAATCTCAGCTGGCAACAGCTCACACACATCTATTAGGCACCCAGAGAGCCAGCTTACAGGCTCACATGCCCTCTCTGTGGCTGAGAAAGACTCTCTGATCAACAGCTTGCTGGGCACAGTGGTATAAATAAGCCTTACGTCCTGGGAGTCCAGTTACAGCCTGCACAGTAAGCAACCTGTAAGAGCAGAGCAGACTCCTTGCTCAACAGCACAGAGCAGAGCCTGGGTCAGGCTCTAGCCAGGTCAGACAGGAGCTCAGCAGATGGCTCAATAGAACCCACATCTCTGACAGAGGCAGAGTTAAGAAGTCACGTAAGATTGCTTACTAGTGAGGTTTTGTTTTTTTCTTGTTTTAAGTGAAATGCTCATTTCAACACCACACTTCGCCTCCTTGCAGAAAGGCTATATCCAGTTCTGCTGCCAGAGTGGTCTGCCTGCTGCATCTCCCATTTCACATTGTGACAGGACTTCAAGATATTAAACTGCAGGGACACATTCAGGACAGAGGGTGGTGAAGAGTTGTTAAAGCTAAAGGTAACACAGCTGTCACAGGCTGTAAAAGCTTTCCTCCCAGCACGGATGGTTTCTTATAGAGCACACAGGTTCCTGCTGGGAAAGCAAACTGGCAGCGTGAAGCCTCCTCCACTTACCCAGAGTCTCCAAGGATGATGACTTTCAGTAACACTTTCTTCCTAGAAGTCATCTTTTACACTAGAAAGGAAGAGGAACAATCCCATCATTAGCACGTCATTCCTCAAGGCAAAAAGCAGCAAGTTAGGAATCTGAGAAACCCCAGTCCCAGCAAGGACCCAGCAATGGGCAGAGCCCAGCACTCCTTCGATTCTCAGCTACTAACCAGGTGTTTGACCATTCCATAGGCAGAAGCATGTCAGACCAGTCAGTGACAATACCAACAGGTAGATAAGCCAAGCACTTGCCCTTCATAGTACAGAGTCCCTTTTGGAGCTTATTTCCAGGCCATTCTGTGGGTTTACTAGCCCAGGCCACGTCCCTTAGCCTCACAGGAGGCAGTGCAGTAAAGGAGATCAGCTCTCAATACAGACTAATTCATACAGATGCTATTAAGTGAGATGTAAGCACAGATGTGCCTAACACCACACTCAAGCTTTTTTAATGCTGTTCAGTAGAAAAAAATATATATAAAAAAGGCTTCCTCAACTTGTGAGGTTCAGCTTGGTGAAGCAAACGCTTTCTCTAGCGGCTGTGCTTGGTGAAGGTGTTGTGTCCCAAGGATACACTGCAGTTGAAACGGCCCCAACACAACCGCACAGGTCAGCTGAACAGCTGAATTACAAGGCAAGCTGCTACCAGACTCTGCAGCTTTGCTGGGAGCATCTGAAGCCAACTACTGTCACCTCGCCTTGGATGGAAGGACAAGGCTACGATGACAAACTTCACAACTTACAGTCTATTGCTCTGTTGGATGATGAGCAGCTTGTTCAGTTGCATCCTACCATGCACCCAGTCCTTTATAGGCAGGTGGCTCTAAATGGGCCTCTAAGGGTCCATCCAATCAGCAAGAGTGAGCTCCTGAGATCCACTCTGTCTTACTCCCAGGTCTCCTTCAGGTTAGTGAAGGAGCTGGAAGTGCATCAGCTGCATCAGCCCTGAATACACTTCTGGATGTGCTTTAGCACAGCGAGGGCAAGCTCAAAGCCTGGTTATTATTAGTGGTTCTGCATGCTCTTCCTAGCAAAAGGCCCCTCTCCCCACCTCTGGGGAAGAGATAGGACAGACCATTCTTAGGCGCTCAGACCCTGGTTTGGTACTGACTTGGTCCATGACACAAGGACTCCTTGGCTTTCCCTGACGAGCTCTGCAGGTTCTGTACCGCAAGAGGAGCCAGAAGATGGTTATGGCTGTGCTACTTGAGTTCAAAGACCCTCAACAACAGTTTTCATGTATTAAGCCCTTATATGGGGTCTTGGATACCCTAAAACACCCATCCTGCTACACCACATTCATTGCACCACACAACTCTGACTCTTCAGGAGCTACTCCTGACTTTCACAGCCAACGAGGCCTCCAGTTCTACAACAACATGAATATACGCATCTGAGCAGCCTGGTCCCATGCATTTCCTGGGATATACAACAGCCTAAGCTGCTGGATAACTGCAACCCGCTTCATCCCACCACTACAGGAGGCAACATGCTCCAAGCTGTACAGGTCTCTTACTAGACACCGAGTCCAAGTGCAAAAGGCCTTAATCATCTCAATCTTTGAGTGTTGAGACATGCAGTCTTCTAGACTTTGCCATCAGTGAGTGATGCAGAAGCCATCCTGTGGTGTACCTACAGCTGCACCTCACTGGACTGCTCCCCTTCATGCACATAGTGATACATCTAGATGGGAAACACTGTTGAGAAGATAACAGACAAGAGGCTGTTAAACAAGCAGCAGCGGCAGGCCACCCAAAGAGCTCATGCTGTCCTTAGACGGTTGTTAACAGATGCCCAAGAGCCTGCCCAGGACAGTTCTCCAAGTGTAAACACCTCTCCTTCCCAAAGCTCTCTACGCTGGAGTGTGTTGCTCAATGATCCAACTGGCAGCCCAGCTACGCTGGCCAAGATGTAGCCAGCTCAAAGTTGTCAACAGCCCCAACACTCCGTCCTGCTTCTGCTCCTGCCAAGATCCACACTTCACAGCTCATCTCCTCTGCAGCCATGGGGAGAACAGCCCATTTGAGCCCCCTCAAGCATCTCCTGTGTTTCCAGAGGACGTAGCACAAGTGACACTGGTGCTAACCAAGTCAGAGACTTCTGCAGCACAATGAGCCCAGACAGAGCAAGAAGCAACAGAGCAGAGCTTAGAGACAGCTGTGTATACTGAACTGTTATGGAAAACATCTGTACGGGTTCAAATCCAGTGTGAGAATGACCTGTTTTCCTCAGGACAGAGGAAAACAACTCACCCTGAAGTGACTGTGCCAGAACCCAGCACATCCTGCTTCTGTTTTCCTCAGTGTTTCCAGTATCGCTTGCCACCAGCTGCTGCAGCTCACTGCTTCCTGGTATTCGAAGCAGCTTTGGACAAGCTGGCATTAGTTCTCCTGCTCAGGAAGGGATTTGCAGAGCCCTGAATTAAAACTTCAAAATCACATTGGATGCTTAGCACCCCAGCTCAACACAGCCTGAAGCCCCACTAGGAAGGGAAACTGCTCTGTCAGGTCTCATCACCTTGGCAGCGGCTCAGCTGAGCAGCCCTGGGAAGGAAGCCTGAGTCAGAGGTGACACTGCCTTCTTGTCATAGCTGACGGGCCACCCCATCAGCATGAGGGGCTATTAGTGCCTCATGAACACCCGGCAGGTGAGACACTCACCTTCCAGTCCAGCTGAGGCAACGGATATGAGCCACAGCACAAAAGGAGCTGCCTCACTCGGCATTTGGCGTGGGCCATGGGACAGTGAGGAGCTCTGGTCCTGTTGGGGCCAACGGTGGCCACTGCCTAGAGCTCCCCAGCCCTGTTCTACTGGGCTTGATCAACACTGCTTTGAAGCCCAGCCAGCTGATGGGCCAAGCCCTCTTAATCTTCTCATTACAGTTAAAAACAGACCAACACTTCAGAGTTATTCCTTGCCCAGTACAAGAGACCTTACCTTGAGAAGACACCACAGCTCCAGGTCTTGAAGGAACTACCAGTGTCTGATCTCCTGGAGCTTTCCTATAGAAGGAAACCCTTCTAAGTTTAAGCAGCATCAAGTTGCTCCCTACAGCACCACCATTACTATTTTTCCCTTACCCTTGCCATGTTCTATGTGCCTGAGCAGGTCTCCAACAGCAGCTCCAGTCTTGTGCCAGTGATTTGTGCTAAACTGACCATCCCTACTGATATTTTCAGTCTAGATGGACTGAGGACATCTCCATTGTTAAGTGGGGTTTCTTATAAAGCAGCCCAAAGGGCCAAACTACTCCAAGGACAGGATACTGTGCCTCTTCCAACATTTACTTCTAGCCCATGTTTTTAACAAGCTGAGTACTGGAAGTGAAAGACACTGGTGCTCTCTGAGGGTCTTGTGAGCAAAGCCTTAGTACAGTGTCCTTAACACCATGAAAAGGATCTTGGTGACTCCAGCTCATATTAATCCAACATCTTCATGGCAGAGGACACTTCCACACATCGCAGTCCAAGCAAGCTCAGAAATACCTTGGCTGATCCTGGTTACCACATGCCATTTGCTGTGTCAGTAGAACCAGGTCTAAGCAACCACCCCCAGGCCAGGTTCAGTACTCAAATATTTGCTTGCCTGAAGCCAGAAGCAATTCATGATTATTCCCTGGTTAATATAGACAGTTTCTCACATCACATGGCATTGAGTAGGTTCATCACTACCTTCTGTCCCAGAAATGGAGCCCACATACACACTCTAAGCTATGCAGATCTCATTCCCGGTGAAGTTTGCTAGTACAAAAAACAAAGGGAGACCAAGAAGAATGTAGCTTGAGCTCACAGCCAAAGCAGGCTTGAATACCTAAAGGAGCAGTTAGTTCACCTGAGGAGTTTCTCCATTCACATCTGCAAGAAACACTAAATTACTGAACTAAGCTGATTTGTAGGCTGTGCAGGGCTTCCCTCATGCTCACACAAAGAACAAGCTCAGCCTGAGTTGAGATCAAAACTGTGATAGTGCTGAGTCAGTAATATCCAAGTTTAAGACTATTTTGCACTATATGCATAGCTCGTCTTGCTTTATGATATTTGTTATAATTACCTAGAGCAGCATCCTGTAAGAGTCACGCAAGCCCTTAAGATGGCAGTGTGCGAGCTCACACAGGGCTCACGGCCAGTCCCAGGAGCATTTCTGAACAAACACTTCCTTTTTCAGAGATATCATGAAGAAAAACCAGTTTGTTAAGATTCAATCCAAGACATCAGTTCTGTTTTTCCACTGTGTGAAGTCTCTCGGAGCAAAGTCACCTGCGTGACTGCTCAGAACACAGCACACCCAGCCAGCCCTGCTTGGGTGCCATCAGAAACCTCCCGTCAATCAGGAGACCAGTCAGCAGCGTTCCTCCTCCTGGCTGAACTGGTGCCAGAAGAGTGACACAGCCACCTGTAATACAGGAGAGGAGTCCTTCCACTCCATTTTTAATGCCTAACCCTCTAGGCAAACAAGCTGTTAACAATACATTGACCCTCATGAGATTAAGCCTGGGATAGCACGCTCTCTCCCACAGTATTCAAGTAGTTCTCCTGCTTGCTGCTCTGGAGCAACCTGTGAGTGTTCCTGGCTCAGCTGATCTGAAAGGAAGAGTCAAAAACTGTTCTACGAAGCTCCATAGTGCCACAGCTTTTCAGATGCAAGAGCAAATAAAGCCTATGCCAGATCTAATTAGGCTTCCCTTGCTGCTTTGGAGTACATTACAACTGTTCTTTTGCTTGCTATATTAAGACAGCTGCTTTAACTCAAAGCAGAAATGGATGGTTAAGGATTCCTTAGAGATGTTCGTATGTGTCAAGTCACAGTGCAAGCATTTTAATATTAATTAGGTTGGTGCACCAAGGAACAGTAGGAGCTTGCTTTGATGGCCCACCAGATTAGCTATCCTTTAACAGTGGGCCTTGCCAGGGGAACACCCGGTTAAGTTGCTCATGGGCAGTTTTATTGTGAAAGTAGCTAGCCTTAGGGAAGGGGAGAAAAAATAATATATATATACACATATATCTCACCTCCACGGAAGTCAGCAGCTCATCCATAGCAGTTTTGAACCTGCTGACAAGCTGCTGGAGCAGCCCTTACTGTTGCAGCTTTGCTATTAAACAGATCAAATCACAATCCTAACCAAGAACCAAAGCACAGTTATGCAGAGGCTTAGAAGAACTGGGACATTTGACCAGGAGTTCTCTGCTCCTGCATCTACCAGCTTGTCATCTGCACCTTCTGCTAGAAACCAGCTGAATGCTGAAGCAAGACTGTTGGACTGCACCTCGCACCTCATTTCCTTTGGCAGGGATATCGAACACTACGCTGACAAGGTGCAAAGTGGTAGGTGAGCAAGTACCAGGCAGAGCTGAACTCACAGTGACAGGAATACAGAGTTCTGGTCCCGTCCCAGCAGGCAGCACAAGAGTAAGATGATGTTCCACAAAAAGGCACATGCGAAGCTGAAGCTCTGCAGGTGTGTTCTGGGTGCAGCAGCTGATAAACAGATCATTCACTTCTCGACTATACTGCAGGACCTTTGGCAGAAACACCCAACCGTGAGAAAGCCAATCTGGACAGAGCAATACTCATCAGGGGACACCACACACTGCACTGGGCTCACCACAACAACCAGACTGAGCAGAACGCAGCCACACTGGAAGAACCTTCTGTCCTGAAATGAGCTAAGTGCATTTCTGACACAGAAACGCCACCTCTGCTCACTGTTCTCTCAACACGGGGGAGGCTGCGAAGCATTAAGTCTCTGTACTACAGCAATGAGCTATTTTTACTCACCCTCTCAATGGTTCTGCATTTCTTCAAGGAAACCGAAGCTGGAAGAACGATTCAGGGACCAGCTCAGATTGAACTAGTTCCTTCCCAGAAGTTCCCTGGCATGTTTGGCACCTCAAGAGGTTCTGTCTGCTTTAGAGCTTCAGCCACTGAAATGAGATGCTCACAGGATGTTGACGCTGTTCTTATAGATCAAGCACAGACTGGCACATATCACTCGCCCCATGGACACTCTGTACCCTGCCATGATTTATCAAGCCAAGTTTAGCTGAGGCTTCAAGTAGACACATGAATTTGTTCCAATTCAGCTACCCTGAAAATGCAAAGTCTCATCCTGAGGAAAGGCAGATAATCTGTGATTGCCATTGGTTCACCAAGATCATGGTTCCCACTTGCAGATCATCCAGGTGGTCCAGACACCCTTTGTACTGAAGCCTCCATCTCCAGTTGCAGTATGAGCTCGAGACAGAGCTGAACAAGCTTTACCAACACGATTTAATAACAACAGCTTGGTTCCAACTACCAAGTCACACAGACACTGCTAACACAGGTGTCTGCTAATGCAAAGCTACAAGTGACAGTCTGAGCGATTCAACATGGTCTTCCTGAGGCCAGCAGATATCAACCTTTAACATCTGCATTCTCCTGAGATTTTTTTTGGCCTGCTACAGAGCCTCCGTATTTTCCTTACCAAACTTGAGCGCTTTACAAGCGGGACAAGTGCCTGGCATCCTCATACTGGGGACTGCTACAGAAGCACACGAAGTTTTAACAGCAAGGTGTCTTGCATTGGCAAGAACTGCACAAGCTGGCTGGAAGATCCCATCTAGGAAATCCTCACATTTAGTGGGGACATGCACTGGCTTTGGCCCTAAGAAGCAAATTATGAACATCTTGCCATTTGGGTTAACAACTTGCAAGAACTGCTGTTTGTAAATGGCTTGCTTTTTAGGGCAACGGGCTCTTCCAGTCCACCCAGTCAGAGGTGCTTTAGGAGGGGTTTCAGGCCTCAAGGCTGCACTGCAGAGAAGCAAAGAGAAGCCCACACCAAAAGCAGCTGGCAAGATATCCCTGTGCCAGCTTTGCAGAAGGGTGCACTCCGGTTGCTGCTGTATCAGTAGCATCTCCAAACTGCTTTCCACCTCCTTCCTCCCCACACATCTATGTTCTAACCAACATACTCCCTCCTGCTGGTACCCAGCCAAGAGCTGAAGCACAGCTCATCGTTCCCAGCAATGCTGCCTGCCACATACTGCAGTTCCACCAGGAGCAGCTTCTGTCCAGTTGGTGCCTTTCCCAGCCAGCCCTGTGAGGCAGGAATTACCTCTGCTCAGGAAGCCTCGACTACAAATTAATCTTTGAGATCTTGTGTAAAACATTCTACTGCAAGTTGCCAGGTGGAGGTATGCTGCCCAGCGCCTCGCACTCCCACCTGCGAGTACTGAGCCAAAAGCTTCACCTTCTTAAAGAACAGCCTAGAGTTTCAGATGTTTGCCAGCACACTGACACAGCTCAGATCAAAATAGAGTCTTAAAACATGTTCCAGTATCCCAGAGGAATTGGCTTTTTAGATTACAGCTGTTTGCAGTAAGTTTGCACCTTCATGTTGAGGGTGGAGCTGCAGCCTCCAGGGCCAGAGGAGCTGCTCCAGGAGCAAGTGAAGCTCAGGAACCAGCCAGCTACAGCTCAGCCACCTGGCTTTGAGTTCAGTTCAGTGGCCGCCTCAATGCGAGTCAAAAACTGGTGTGACGTGGTGCTGACAGCCAATGATGCTGGTCTGTGAGCTGGCTACTGGACAGAGAGGAGACCAGACCCCACACACGTACTCTGCTGCATCTCGTTCCTGGATAACAGCTCCGTGCTAAAAGGAGAAAATGATGCGGCAACACATAGGAAACCCAGCTAAAAAGCAAAAGTTTTGGAACAGTCATGAGCAGAATAGGCTCTCAGTGTGATCAAGGAAGGTCCAGAGCCAGTGCTGGGGAAGACACTCCTTTCAGCAGCAATAAGGTTTTAGCTCACCAGACACAGCCTCAGTCCCCAGCTGGAGGCTCTATGACACATTCCTGCCACAGGCAAGGGCTCAGAGCTCCTTGCCAGAGCCCAGATGACACAGGGAAGGCAGAAGCAACACCGGTGGTGCCCAGTCGGAGCCATGTCTGCAGTGGAATCACAGGACTTGCACGTGAGAAGGAGTCTGGTCTGCCCTGCCCGAGCTCTCAGCTCAGCTGCACTCTGTTTGGGCTGCGAGCGCCGAGATCCGGAGAGCTCTGCATTCCCAAGAGGCACTGATGCACATGATCGGTCAGGCTCAAAGCCCGAGTTCTCAAAGCCAAGTCCTCCAGTCCAAGCCTCACTGATTCACTGCCCTGTTACACCTCCCGGCGCTTCTCCTGATCAGGGTTGGTTTATGTCTGCACCATGTTAAATACTAGATATGGAACTGAACACGTTCCTTGCTCTGAAGCAAGACTCCAGAGAAGTCCAAACTAGGTACGACTAACCCTATATCCAGGAAAGAGTAAAGGTAAAAAACTAACCTCTACCAGTTTAGATAACCCAACAGCCAACTTCTCTCAAGGAGAGATGTTGATCTGACTATGTGGTTTCAAAGTGGGAGCAAAACAAGCACAGAAATGCCTTTGCTTACAGTACCAAGGCAGATGTGCCTCTGCATGTTCAGACCTCCAGCATGGTTAGGAGTGGTGGGAAAGGTCTGGAGGTCACTTCTTGCTTTCTACAACAATGCTACTTTGCCCAGAATGCTGCTTGGCCTATATTGCAGCAGCACATGTAGGCTCTGCCAGGTGATAAATGGCCTGAGACAAAAGGAAATAGGAAAGGAGTGCAGAAAGTGTCCCCAGCTGTGCTGGGCAGCCATCCTGGATGGATCACTTTGCTCCTCAGCAACCCAAGGATGATCATCATCTCCACAGGAGGCAGCAGGTATTTGAAGATTGCAGCTGTGTGCAGGACAGGAGTGCAGAAGGTCCTTTTAGAGCTGGTGCCACACAGAAACAAGACCAGGATTCCCAAACAGAAAACCAGGGCTAGTGAAGGGGTAGTCTTCAGGTTCTGGGAAGGCAGCTCTGTTAGAAAGCCATACCCAGACGTCTCACTGAAAGCTGGATGTTCTTAGTCCATCAGTTCCTCCAACAGCTAAAGAGCCCCTACACCACAGGAGATCTTTCTCACAGGAACTGGCAGACATATACAGAGCCCCAGCAGGCTGATAGCAAGTGTCTGAAGATCTTCGGCTACCCTTCTTTTGGAGGCTCAAGTTATGTTGTCACTCAAGAATCAGTATTGCTCTGCCCGCACCTCTCAGGGGGAAGCCATTCCCCTGCAAATCCTGCAGGATTTCAGGTAGTTCCCAGCTGATTTTCCCCAAGGATCAAGCTGTTACAAGAACAGGCATGCTTGCTTTAACACCCTTCCCCCTTTATCAGATCAAGCTCAACTTCCCCTATTCTGCCCTGGGGGAGACAATCTCAGGATGTGGGAGGAGAGTTGAGCGCATTGCTGGCTGCTGGGAGACACCAGGCAACAAGCCATGTGCCTTGACTAAGGGCCTTGCCTACGCAAAGCGTTTCAGCTCTACCCGTACAGCTTCCATGTTGCCATGCCTCTACCAGAGCAGTCTCCTCGGTGGAGAGCTGCCAAATCAAGCCAGACAAATCCCGTCCTACTAACTGGAACACGGCTACAGCGCCCATACAGCCTGGTTTATACAGCCCCGTCTGTCAGCCTTTGGCACGCAGCCACCCAACCGTTTCAGTAACCCCTGTACAAATATAGAGAGCCCAGCACAGTTCTCACATCAGGCCATCCCACTGAACATAATTCCTTCCTTGCTTGCTTTCTACAAATTCTGCAGTGCCAGGGGCAGCTGGGTATTAATCTTCACCTCTAGAAGATACGGCTGACCAATTCAAAATATTGCAAGCTAGCCAGGCCACTAAGAAACAGTAAAGTTGTTAGATCTTTCCCATATCTGACAGTATTTTTCAAGTACTCAACTAATTCCTAGTTTTGTCTACAGCTTCCCAAGGTTTCACACATTCCTGTCATGCTTTCAGTTTTAGAAACACAAATGGGAGGTGTTAGAGAACCCCTGCTGTGGTAAGCAAAGCACAAACCTTAGACCTTGTCAGTGGTAAACAAGCCTTGTTGATCTACTCCTGGCTGCCAGCTTCCACCAGTTCCTAGGAGCTGAGCAGGACACAAGGGACTGAATGGAGACTTGGACAAAGTTCCAGGTCTTCAGGACAAACGATGGTTCTCAGGAGGCCTGTGGGACCCTGTCGGTTCAGATGCAAGAGTGAATGTTGTCTCTCCTTCAGCACCAAGAGCTTGACAGAAGAAATAGGACAAATATCATGGGAGATCCTACTGCCACACAAGTAGATGTGAAACAGGACAAGGCCACCACTAACAGCAAAAACCTGACTCCTATACATCTCTTCCACGAGGTCCTGTTCTCTGTAGTGAGGCTTCCTCTAGGGACAGGTTGCAATCTAAGAACTAAACTTTGATCTGCGAGCAGAACTCCTGATCCCACACACACTCACCACCTTTTACTATGCAAATGCAGTTTGCAGAGCAGGAAGGACAAGTATTTCAGTAGCAGTCCCAGGATGGGAACGTAACAGGGAGCTCACCACAACAGCTGAGTCAGCACCTACCAGGGAATTCCTACTGTGGAGACTCAGTTTCAGACTCATACTTCATACCCTTACAGCTCTTACACAGATCCTGCATCACTGCTTCACCAGCTCAGCAATTTTCTTGATGAAGCTCCATAAAGGACCAAAAAAACCTCACTGAAGTGACTTGCACAGAGAGATTAAAACAGCAGTGCTGGCAAAAATGCATCTTCTTGTCAGGGGAGATCGGGCCCAAATGTGCCGCAGTTACATCCACCTCATCGCTCACGCTTGAGACACCATTCCCACTGCACCAGTTTGGAGTTCAGTTATCGTTATCTGTGTCTGGGAGGCAAGAGGAAGAAAGAGCTACAGAACCAAATGACTCAGCCCACTTGAGGGAAACAAGCACCAAGCAGGTTACTGTTCCAGAGGACGCTGCTTCCCAGCTGGAGAGAGCTCCAGGGTTCAGCATGGACTCATTAAACAAACCAACAGCCTCTGCAACCAAGGTCCAGGTGCTGCAGCCTGGCAGCCTCTGCCTTCACTTCTGTCCACCACATGTGCCAAGCGACCCAAGTTACAGCTCACAGCAATAGGGACTCTAGAAAAAATACTGTTTTCTTAACTGACAATATAAGGATCTACTCAATTTCATTCAGTAATTTCTATTTGAAACTCATGCAAGCACAGTTAGATACAATTAGTCACCTTAAGTCAGCATTTGAAGTAGTTACAGAGAGGCAAGAGGAAAATAAAGCAGCACTCACTACATCAAGTGCCTTTAAGTTATACAAATAGGAATCTGTGCCACAAGTTTACACTCCAATCACATCTCAGAGGCAGTGCATCCCTCCTGAAGTTGCACTGGCCTCAAGCACAGGTTCCCTAACAAGAGGAGTCAAGGCCATTTGGGATCAACTATAAATCACCCCATTCCAGTGGCCTTGAGGATCTTGCCTCCCTCCCCTCACTGACCGTGAGTTAGCAACAGCGGCGTTGACACCACTTCCCCGCGGCCGGAGCGCTCGGCGCCGGAGAGGAGGAGCAGTCTCGCAGGAACAGCGCAAACAGCAACAATGACATCACCCCGGCACATCTCCACCGAGCAGAAAATGCAGCAGCACGCCGGGTTCGAGCGCTGCATCCCCGCACACGGAGAGCAAAAGCAACAAGCAGGCTGGAAGCCAGCGAGCAGCCATGTGATGAGGGGTATTCCTTCACTGCCTGCTATTTCTGACCAGCACATGGGGAGTCACTGACCTTGGGCGCTCGTTTGGAAGTTTGCTTTCCCTTTCAATGCACCTTGAATATGATCTTCAATAGAACAGCTAACTGCAGAACTGAAAATGGTACGTTAACTGTTGTCATTCCATTAATTACCCATATATAATCCGGCTGTGAGATGCACACAGCCCATGCTTGGGTTGTCACTGCAGAAAGTGACCCTTTTATTCTCACAATCTGTCACAACCTGATCACACCTGCAGGCGCACTGTTATACAGCAACTATAAGAGATTTTAGGAAGCTGCAAGGGAGAAATCCAACTCAACTCCAACTCATCAGGCAATTAAACTGCAATTATCAAAACAATGCTGTGCAAGGATTAAGTACCTTTGCATCTGAAGGATGCAGGATTGCTGTCAGACCCAAGCGTGCTAGTGCCCAGCCAAGTTCAGCCTTTAAGGTCTTATCTGGACTCCCTTCTACCAAGGCAACAAACTCTAAATTACTCTACAGTTCCGCAAGGGAATTTTAGGTCCATCAGGCCCCAGTAACAAGGGCTCAAGAGCAGTTCAGGCCACAACTGAGGAGAAGCCATTAGGGAACACTGGCAGCATACAAGGTGAGGGTTCTCAACTTGTTTCTCGAGTGCTCAGTTTACTTCAGTTACTGAAGAAACTGGTATATCATAACAGCAGGGACAGCTTCCAGTAAGTATCTGTGAGCCCACACATCCACTGGTTTTAGAGAATGTAAACATCCAAGTGCCCCGTTCTGTAGCCTTTAGTCCCAAACCAGGGCTTGCCAGACACCCATCTCACAACACAGCATTTAATAATGCACCCTAATCAAGTGCAAACAATTTTGTTTACAGCCAAATGTTAAGTTCTGCATAAACTAGTCTCATTTTCACAGAGAAGTCAGACCAAAATCCCATGCATGTTAGTGACAAAGCTATTTATAGTTCTGCACAGATGGTTTGATTGCAATTGTCATGTTTCCTCAAGGACAGAGATTTGCTCCGACAGGTAATTCACACAACCTTCCAACACAAGAGTCTTAAAACAGGAGCTTTAAGGTGATGCAGAAATTGAATCTGGTGGCCCTCTTGCCTCCAGGTATTTTTTTTCCACTTACGGTTAAGGACTCAATGGTGTCACTTCTCCGTGCTGCTCAGCACAGAATTTGGTTCCCTGGCTTTAGCAGGAGGGCAAGGATGCCTGTAGTATAGTCTCTGCAACATAATTATTTTAAATTCTTAACTCGGCACCTTTGCCTATTAAGACACAACTCTTAGTGTGCCATGTTGAACTATCAGTAGGGTATTTGAGGAGCTGGACCACTGCATGACAACACAGGGAAGAGGAGAGTTTAATGCGGCTACTGCTTTGCACCTTATCAGTTACACTTCTCACTGCAGGTTAGAAGAGCAAGAAAATGTTATTGGATTCCAAAAGTTTTGCTTATTGAGGGGTCAGATTAACCCCATCCTACAGCTTTTTTAGACCAGAAAAAGAGCATTAACGTATTACCACCAAAAAAAAAACCCCACAAAAACACACTAACACTTGAAACCAACAGTATTAGAGCTGCTTTGGATTCTGAGGACTCGGGCTTGGTGGGTCTGCTCATTAGCTCATGGAGGGCAAGTCATGTGTTCAGTCAGCTGTTGGAAGTCACAAGGAGGAGGGGGGGAAAAAAAAAATAGAGAAACAAGTATACTTGTTCTTCCTGAAAACGTATAGCCATGAAGCCCTGATTATTTAACAAGGAATATTCAAACTACTCCACCCACTTTAACCTCAAGTGCAGCTACCGAGAGAACAGGGCACGTTGACTCCGGCAGCCTGGCTCTACTGGAAGCACAGCAAGGCTGTAGCTCCTACCACACGGCACCAGCACCACCGCAGCCCATGAACAAAGTACAGCCATAAATACACCTTTAAACCACAGCCAGCCAAGCGCTGTGGCACAGCTGGTTACGTATTATTCCCCTAAAAAGAGAACTCTCCAGTTCCCCCAGGCCCAATTCCCACATGGACACACAGAACACGAGGCACAGGCTAATGGCAAGAACTGGAAGGTTTAACGCTTCCATATTGGCAATCACCAAACAAAGAGCTGCTTGCTTACAGTTGGGAGGACTTTGTTCCATCATGTGTTCCCTATTTATGTATTAAAAAAAAAACCCTCGTACACGCATATCAACAGCTCTGCTTATCAGCAAGTAGTTCTAGTTTTCAGGGAGATACTTCTGAGAATCCCAGCTTTAACTCAAAGGGTTTGGAGTTACTGGGCAGGACATATTCATTTTGAAGCTGAGACTACCTCTCTTACTTCAGATTAAGACAGCATTTTTACAGTTGTTTTACTTCTAAAATAATCCCTCTGTTTACAAGGAACACAACACAGTTGTCTTAAGTATAACTGTTAGATATTTCCATATTTATTAGTCTACATATACTCAGAGACTAATAGGGTATCTATCACTTAATTTACCTTATTAAACACTCACAGCCAAAAGCACTTCTAACATCCACTCCAATACTCCTCAGAACTGACTCAGGCTTTACACACGCTGAGAGCGACTTTCGCAATAACCGCCAGTCTCTCCAGCCGCCTGTTTTGTCACATTAATCGCTGCTGGGGCAGCCCGTTCATCTTAAAACCGATACCCACCGACCACCCAGAGCAACATTTCACCACTCCAAGGACCGACGCTCAGGCCACCAGCCGCCCTAAAGCTGCTTTGGGAGGCAGCGCCAGCAACAGCCTCACATGTCACAGACAATACGCTCCCCTCCCTGGGAGGCACCACTCCGGGCCTCTATAAACCTCTCAGCAGAGGAGGCTCCTACAAAGGCCTCGAGAACGCACATCTCGGGAAAGGCCCGCGCCGAGGTGCCCGTACCCGGAGACACCCCCCGGCCCAGCCCCATTGTTCCGAGGGCAGCGCCGGGCCCGGCCCGGGGAGCTCAGCACCGGCCGCCTGACCCCGCCACCGGGGCAGCCAAGCGCCGCCCCTCCCCGGCGGGCCTGACCGCGGGGCCGGAGCGGGGACACAAAGGCAGCGCCTCCGCCAGCCCTACGGAGGGAGCCCCGGCGGCGCCCCGGCCGCGGGGAGTGGCCCCGAGCGGCGCCCCCCCCCCCC
>VWYH01006499.1:145006-210383 GCA_013399365.1 Pampusana beccarii
CCACTCACCCCACAAGCCCGCAGTGAGGAGATCCCGACCCCCGGCACCCCGCAAGGCCTCACCCGGTGCGTGTCCCGCGGCACCCCCCTCACCTCGCTGCCGCCACCGCTCGTCTCGCTCGGCTTTAATGGGCCCAACCGCCTCCCCGCTTTCACTTCCGCCTCCCCCCTCGACAACTTCCGGTCACGGGGCCCGCCCGCTGGCCGTGACGTCAGCACGCAGCCCGGCAGCCAGCGAAGGGGAAAGTCACGTGACTGCCGACCGCCATCTTGGGTTCCCTCGGGGCTGTGGCCTGTACAGGGTGGGCAGGAATCAGAGAGTGTGCTGAGCTGGGGCCCACACGGGTCATCGGGTCCAACTGTCCCTGCACAGGACAACCCCACGAGTCACACCGTGTGGCTGGGACGCTGTCCAGTCTCTTCTTGAACACTGTCAGGGTTCACACAGTCACAGAATGTCAGGGGTTGGAAGGGACCTTGAAAGCTCATCCAGTGCAATCTCCCCGGAGCAGGAACACCCAGATGAGGTTACACAGAAGGTGTCCAGGCGGGTTTGAATGGCTGCAGAGAAGGAGACTCCACAACCTCCCTGGGCAGCCTGGTCCAGTGTTTTGTTACCCTCACTGGGAAGAAGTTTCTTCTCATATTTAAGTGAAACCTCCTGTGTTCCAGTTTGTCCCCATTGCCCCTTGTCATACCACCGGTTGTCACCGAGAAGCGCCCGGCTCCATCCTCCTGACACCCCCCCTTTCCATATTGATCCCCATGAATGAGGTCACCCCTCAGTCTCCTCCAAGCTCCAGAGCCCCAGCTCCCTCAGCCTGTCCTCACACGGGAGATGCTCCACTCCCGCCATCACCTTTGTGGCTCTAACCATCTTTGTGGCTCTGTTGGGCTGTGACCCCTCCCTGGGGAGCCTGTTCCAGTGCCCGGCACCCTCTGGGTGAAGAACCTTTTCCTCATGTCCAACTGACCCTCCCCTGGCACAGCTTCCTGCCATTCCCTGGGTTCTGTCATTACCATGGCCATGGGGCTGTGCTGCCTACAGCCACCAGCCATGGGCCCTTCCCCATGAAACAGATGAAGAAATATTCCTGCTTAGGATGGGACAAGGGCACAAATATGTTCTTTCAAACCTTTTTATTTGCAACTGTAATCTGGAGTGAGCTAGCAGCAACCACATTAGTCAGGGGAAAAAAAAAAGAAAGCAAAATATGGTAATTTAAGATACATTCAGTTTGATAAATCACACAATAGCCAGTTCTAAGATCAATAATGCAGGCAAGTGAAATCGGGCTGTGTAAACTCTCCAGCACTTTAATATATCGGAGAATAACCATCCCGGTGGTGCACAAGAATTACATATTTTCTAATCTGCATGTAGACAGCAAGTTCTTTTTCTTATACAGCAATTACTTGACTGTTCTCTTTTGTTCATCCAAGTCGCATGACTTGGAGGTTTTGTTAACCTGTGAACTTAGGAAAGCAAAAAAAACCAAAGCAACCAAGGGAAAAAAATATAGGTTCAGAGCTAATTAAAGAGATAAAAGGAACAAAGCTACTTATAACTATATTAAAAACAAAATCAGTTGTGCACAGCACAGAGCAGACTGCTTCCAGCACAGAGGGATAAGCACTGGCAGCCAGGAGACCTTTGCTCTCCCTCCTATCCTGAGATGAAGCTGCCACGTATCATTGAGCAAATGCTTCACTCCTCTGTAGGTAACGCAGCCTCCCTGGGTGTCACCTGGAAACAGGGAACACTCACCTTGGAAAGATGCTGTGAGGTTTGGTTCGTTGATGTTTGCAGAGCAGTTGGAGATCAAGAGAGCAACAGTAGCACAGCAAGTGTGCAGGGAAGTCGTTGTCACAGAATCACAGAACAGTTTGGGTTGAAGGGACCTTCCCAGCTCCCCCAGTGCCCCCCCTGCCACGACTGGGACATCTTCACCAGCTCAGGTTGCTCAGAGCCCCGTCCAGCCTGGCCTGGGATGTCTCCAGGGATGGTTCAGCCACCACCTCTCTGGGAACCTGGGCCAGGCTCTCACCACCCTCAGGGGCAACAATTTCTTCCTCGTGTCCACCCTGAATCTCCCTCCTTTAGTTTAAAACCATCACCTCTTGTCGTATCTCAACAGGCCCTGCTAAAAAGTCTGTCTCCGTCTTCCTTATTGGTCCCTTAAGCACTGAAAGGCGCTATAAGGTCTCCCCAGAGCTTCTCTTCTCCAGGCTGAACAGCCCAACTCTCTCAGTGGTGCAGGGAGCAGTCCAGCACACTTTGTTTCAGTAGCCTGTGAAAAAAAAACCCGTATTCATTATCCTACCACTTATTTGATAATATCAAAACCCGGTGAAAACCTACAAAAATGGATCGATTTGAAACCCAATGCCAGTTGTTATCGATGACTAACGTTACTCTGAAGAAATCCACTCTGTGCCTTTGAGGGACCTTCACACAGGTGAGCAGATCCCTGAGGTTGTAGTGACAGGTCTTCAGACATTTACCAGTGCGGAAACCTCAACGTATTCCATGCGCTAATCCCTCTAAATCAGTAAGTAAGAATGTCTCCAGCTTTGATTTTCCGCCCTTTGTGACATCTAATCTCTGTTTACTAATCTTCCTGATCCAATTAGAGACAATAAAACATGGTATGTCTTACACCATCTCTTTGCTTTTGTCTCCGGACCAAAAGGGATCCTCCCGTTCTCAGCAGAGCAAACAGAAATGACAGGGATAGAAAAACACTTGCTGGTCGCTGATTTTGGAAGCACCTGCAGAGAGGCCCAGGGAGCACATCGCCGTAGCTGTGGTACCTGTGAATCCTCGGCATTATCTTCGAACACGATATTCCCCACAGTGCCTGATGCATTCGCCCTCTTCCATGGATACACAGCTACCTCACCTCTGGCCATCTGGGACATTAAACGCTTGGGGACAACCTGCGCATTCCTCCTATACTTATACAGTGTATTTCAGCTCTCCAGAGTCCTGCAGACCCTCCTCCTCATCGCTGGGCGCAGCCTGGGGACCTTTCTTGGTCTCTGTGGCCAGCAAGGTGACAGCACCAGCCCACAGTATCTGCCTGTCCAGAGATCCGCACATGGAGCTTACTCAAATTATCATTATAATGATCTAACTTACTAAAACAAAAAAGGGGAACTCAAATGCAGTAAATACACAATATCTCGCTTTAGTACTTCAAGCTTTGTCATCCTTTGGTTTATCTTATCTAAATCAGATTCACCCTGTTCCTGCCAGCATTTTGTTCATTAGAAATCTGCTATTGCGTGACCATGTATACATTTCCACTGGCAAGAGCACGGCTGCAGTCTGTTGCCTGCCCTCTCCTCTAATCCCTGCCTGCAGTACAAATACCGCTCCGGTAATCTACTAATGCTTTCACCTTTGCAATCCTCAGCTAATTTTGAAGTCATACAACAGCAACACATGAAAGCAAAAAGCGAGCTCTGGACAAGACGTGATCACCAGACACCAACTGTAGGAAGCAACTGCAGCCACATTATCTCGAGGCAGATCTCCAATCTGAGCTTCTGCAGAGGTGCACAGGACATTGCACATAGCACAAGGAATTACCAGCATCTGTACTCACTAATAAAATGCAGCTCCTGGAGGTTGAACATCTTAAAAAAAATGCAAAGCACTGATAAATGGTGTAAATGCAGCTGTTGAAGCTGAAGCCCCACGTAGTGGGTGGGGGCCAATTTGCAGTGCTGCAGAGCCCAATTCTGCCACATTGCCTCACACTAGACACTGGAGACACCAGCACATAAAAGAAATGGCATTGGACTTGTTCAACAGCGTCCCCCTGCTCAACAGCAAGAGCCACAAAACCACGGCAGAGCTGCGATCCCTTTGATACCGAGAGGTGGCAATGCCAGCACCTTCCCCTCAATGCGAGCTCTCTCCCCGAGGTGTGAAGCTCCATATCTCTCCCTTGCTCTGCCATTAAGTCACAGCCTCCTGCAGAGGCTACAGACAATGTGCTGAGCACAGGGGACATCCCCTTGGACAAGTGCCCACACTGGCAAGGAGAAACAACCACACGCCGCTGAGCCATGGTGTAGGACAGCACCATGCGGCTTTGTCCTTACCAGTTGTCACCACCGTAGTAACCGGGATGCTGGACTGGTGGAAGCCAAAGGTGGCTCAGACGTTGGGCTTGGGGGCAGAGAGGTGCCTACATCCTATATATGACTGTAACCCCAAACGGTTGTCACACAAATAGTGACCATTGCCTGAGTCCCCGGCAGGACTTCCAGCCGGCCTCCCCAGTCACAGAGGTTCTCCAACAACACCAACACCTTCCCGCTTTTACAGCCGGTAGTAAATACCAGCTAATTAATTTTTACAGCTGCGTTGGAGGTATGCCGGCTAATTTTGTATGATTGTTCTCAGTACTCAAGTGGAGAAGATGATCCAGGGAGTGAGGTAACTTCCCTGAGGCCAGAGTGAGTCAGTTACTTTGTCAGATCTGGGTCCCTCTAAACATGGACATTTCTGACAGGTTTCTTAAACCATAGGAATTGTATATAAATAGGTACAGACAGAGGAATGCACAGCCAGCACAGAACTGCACAGGCCTTTCATGGAAGCATAGAATTGTTTTGGTTGGAAGAGACCCTCAGGATCATGGAGTCTAACCATAACCGAACCAGTTGCAGAACTGGCCTTTCTTCAAGAATCAAGGTTTTGTCAGAGCAGCGTGTTTCCAAAGCAGCAGGTTCCTCAAGATATTCCTTAGATCAGCCTTCACAGGGAAGGTCTGGGGTGCCTGGGACCTCCCAGCTCGTGGCACTGGTGAGTTTGAAGCCATGGGGACAGGCAGGACAGGCCAACAGCCGGTGGGACCCACTGGTTGCGTGTCACCGGTGGGCCAGCCACGTGAGCTCTGCGCCCAGGCGGTTCTGTGGTAAAGGTGGCCATGTCACGCTGTTGTTAGACCCAGAATGTGTCACAGGACAGGAGGCCCGGAACATTTTATAGGACAGGTGACTCGCACGTTGCTTCTTCCTTAACCATGAGTCAGTGCCAGCAGGTTGTCCCAAAGGCAGCGCTCTGTGGGTAGGAACCGAACGGGCTGCGTGCTCGCTCTCCAGGATCTGCAGGTCCATCCTGGAGGAGAAGCAGTTTCTGCAGAGGCCCAGGGAGCTCGTCTGGGACCCTCCCTGTGAAGGACACAGACACATCCCACAGCGCAGCCGCCTCCCTGCAAGCACTGGTGCTGCGGATTAGCTTCAGATCTATCTGTCCCAGCTCTTGCAAGTCACAGATTTTCACAATCCGCTCTCATCTGTGCTAAAATGAGAAGTAAATTCCGTATCAATGGCAACCATGAGAAGCCTGTATAATTTTGAGTGCGTGTTTTCAAAGAGTGTGACAAAGATACTCAGCCTTGAAGGATAAGGGTGTGTGGGCAGTGAGGTTTGCTTTGCTTTTATCTTGGACAACATTTTTCAATGCCTAGTGCCTCAGCAGCTGCATTTTTGACCCCAGGGAGTTATGACTCACTGTTTGCAAATCCCTGAGCCACCAAACTGAAGGTCTGCCCTGAGAAACACAATCGTCTCAAACTGAAATGGTTATAGGTGGGTGTTAAAGCTTCAGTTACTCTGTTCTAGCACTGGCTCCATAATTCTGCCTGAATTTCTGGCAAATAGAAAACAGCACCTCTTACTTTGTTTAGATGGACAGGATCTCTCTGGGTTTGTCTCCCTCAGTGAAGTCATAGAAGTCATAGAATCCTTTAGGTTGGGAAAGACCCTTAAGATCATAGAGTCCAACTGTAAAGCTAACACTGCCAAAATGGAAAGTTTCCCAAAACAATTGCATTTGCTGTCAGTTTGAGTTATCCTCCTTCTTTAATATTTGCTAAGGTACTAACAGAGTCCTGGAAAGATCTCTTGGGTTCGTTTGTTTTAAGATTAAGATTCTAAATTGGGTATGGAAAAAAAAAGGCACATTAAAAATTCTTATTTGAAAAGGTAGTAGGCTATAAAATATTTGAACTAAAAATGACTGGTTATGTCATTTTTCTAAAAACTTGTATTTCTTCCATATAAATTAAACAAGTAGCTTACAGCAATTTTGCCTCCCAGGTTAAAAAAAAAAAAAAAAAAAGGTCAAAACCAATAAGGGAACAAATGTTGCATATAACCACAATTTTAAGATAATATGTTGTCATAATCGTACTATGTGAAATTTTTTTTTCCTTGATCATCAGTGTTTTTCTTATCAGGAAAGAGTGATTGCATTCACTGCTGCAGAGCAGCGCTGTTCACAGAGGGTTAATGCTCCCTCTTTTTGGGTCACACATCAAACATCCTGCAGTGGGAAGGAATCCCCAGCAGCCACCTGGCAGGGCAGGGGGGACTGTCCCTGGGGAAGGGGCCACTGCTGACCCCCCGTACAGAGACACCCGAGGTCCCCGAACAGCCACGCTTGGCTCAGACGTTTGGACTGAGCCTGGCAGGGGCACAGGGGCCGCCTTTCAGGAGAAATGGAAATCCCAGCTGGTACTTTGCAGAGCACCATCCAGGGAAGTCCCTGCCCACAGATTCCAAAATTCAGTAACCTGGTGAGCAATCTGCATTATCTCACAGCAATCACAGCACAAACAGGAGGCTCCTGGGGGAAGCAGAAGGCACAGCGAGAGCTGCCAATCTGCAGATGACCCCTTCTTGCTGCTGTTAATGGGATCCTCAACTTTCCGCTGTGGCAGATCCTGCAAAACTGAGGCTTTAAAATCCATGTTTAAACTCTACGTGGGCAACGGGTTTCCAAGGTAAACAGACCAGCAAGCACTTTCCTTTCCAAAAACAAGCTGAGAAAGGGGAGTTGCTCCATGCAAAGATGGAAACTCAGTTGTTGCCCTGTGACAGTTCCTCGCCAGGCGCTGAGGACAGGATCGCGGCCCTGGGACTGTACTGAGCTGTGGTGGCTCTGGGCACCACATTTGCAGGACCTTAAATCAGAAGGAAAAATGCAATGACTTTATCTAAGAGATCAGGCACTAAATCACATCAATATCCCACAGCACCCAGGCACAGCGTTACTGCACAGACCCTGACCAGGGGGTGGAACATGTGCCACCTCTCTGGGGACAAATGCCACCTCCTGCAGCAACCCCAGGAGATGGAGTGAACACCCCAGAGCCCGGCAGACTGACAGGAGGGTGATGACAGTGCTGAGAACCCGGCCCAGGTTCCCAGAGAGGTGGTGGATGAACCATCCCTGGAGACATCCCAGGTCAGGCTGGACGGGGCTCTGAGCAACCTGAGCTGGTGAAGATGTCCCTGTCATGGCAGGGGGGGCACTGGGGGACTGGGAAGGTCCCTCCAACCCAAACCGTCCTATGATGCAGTGAAACCCACTGATCCCAGCAGCAGATCCCCAGAAGATGCTCCGTTACCCCCATGGGTGATTTTTACCCATCACAAACACGGAATGCAACCTCCCCAGGGCTTCCTGCCAGGAGCCTGCGGGAAGGGAACGGGGCCCTTCCTTTCATTACCTGTTATTACTAATGCCAGAGCAGCAGTGAACGGGGCTGTTAACCCAGGGGTTAACGCCGGGCTGTCCCCGGCCCCGCCGCGCTGCGCCACCCGCGTAGCGCACGCTATTCGCCAAGGAGCGGCCTACGCGGCCGCGCCAGCGCTGGCTCCGCCCCCTCGGCGCACCTGGGCGCCCCCTGGCGGCGGCGCGGGGACACCGCGGATTGAGGGGGGACACGGCGGGGCAAAGGGGTTTTTGTCACCCCACGGACCCGGGAACGAGCTTCATCTCCCAGCCAATGCCTGCAGATACCAGCCAGGACCCCAGCGCACCCTGTGCTCATGTCATAGAATAGAATAACAGAATAATTTTGGTTGGAAAAGACCCTCAAGATCATTGAGTCCAACCATAACCCACCCCTGGCACTGCCCCATGTCCTGAGAACCTCATCTCCATGTCTGTCCAACCCCTCCAGGGATGGTGACTCCAGCACTGCCCTGGGCAGCCTGTTCCAATGCCCCACAGCCCTTTGGGGAAGAAATTGTTCCCAGATCCAACCTCAACCTCCCCTGGTGCAACTCGAGGCCGTTTCCTCTGCTCCTGGCGCTTGTTCCTGGGGAGCAGAGCCCGACCCCCCTGGCTCCAAGCTCCTTTCAGGCAGTTCAGAGATCAGAAGGTCTCCCCTCAGCTCCTGTTCTCCAGGCTGAACACCCTCAGATTTCTTCTATTACTAACCCACCAGTGCCATTTCAGTTACATTTCTAGTAGGCTTTAAAAACAGAGTTTAAAGTACTTTTTATACTGATAAAGTATCATCCTTGCTGCAATGTATCCCTTGCTATTGCAACAATACCTGCAACATATTGTTCTCGCCCCCTGACAAGACTCACAGACACTCTTCCGTTTTCCTCCAGCAGCTTTTCCTGTTGCTTCCCAATGCTTCATAGAATCGTTTTTTCCACTTTCTGCGCACAGACAGTTTTCTCCGTTAGTTTTTCTCACAGCCTAATGTGGGAAGGGAAACAGATTTCTTTTAAACCCAAGAAGAAATTATTTTAAAGTGAACATTGTAAGGCAGGGTGGCTACTGCAGATTCCTGAAGTAACTTGAAGAAACCCCAGAGCATCCAGTGCCACGTCAGGTCTGTCCCTGTGCAAGGGCAGGACACATTTTGGGGGCAGCTGAACAAAAGCGCTGAGCTGAGCCCCAAGCAGCCCCCTCCAGACCCCGCACTCCCATGGAGAGCACAGGCGAGCCCCCAGCCAGAAGCACCGTGTGTTTTTCTTGGCAGAGGCACAGCATTAATTGTGCTGACTAGCTGAAAAATGAGGTTGTGAAAATAATGAAACTAGAAGACTTTTTTTTATCCTTCTTCCCCCCAGCTGCTTTTCGAGGGCTTTAGGAAGGCCAAGTAAACTGTGCCATGGCTCAGCCAGGTCAGACTCATGCTCTTGTGGCTGGGAACTGCAAAACCTGGCTCAGGATCGAGTACAGAGAGAAGCGTCCTCTGCCTCCCACCAGAAGGCTGGCTTGGTTTTACACGGACAGGATTAACAGTGAAGCACCGACCAAATGTGAAGCACGGACTTTTATTTCCATCATCGCGACAGCCACGTCCCTCTGTTTTTTTCAGGATCGCTGTTAGATGTGTATGAAAATCTGCAGGCTAAGGCGTTGCTGGGATAACTTCTGCTGCCCATGCACAGTCCTGTTTAATATCTCCTGCTTCACGTTATATCACGGTCCCTGCACATTCTTGGTGCGAGGTCCTTGCTGGTAGGAGGATCGCACCAGGATAAATCCCGTTCCTGGGTTCCACAAGCTTCAGCACGCTCCTGCAGTCACAGCCAGCCCGCTCCTTCAGGAAAACAACTTCTCCTCCTTTCCTCCTTAAGAACAAATTGCTCTGACAGATGACGCGGCTCTGAGTTTGGCATCAGCCCTGCAAAAACAGAAGAGCGAAGGGTTTTTTTTTTCCTGGGGCGCAGTTCTGTCCACGGCTTACCCTGCCAGAGGCGTTTATTGGACTGCTCCTGTCCCTTGGTCCTGTTCCCCTCCCGCTGCTCGGTGTCACCTGGAGCTGGGACACGAGGCTGGTGCCTGGATGGCAGCGGCGTCTGGTCGCCCCTCTCATGCTGCTTCCCAACTCACAGCTCTCTGGGGCATCGCTGCAGGAGGGGGGCATTCCCTGCAACGGGAGAATTAAAACAAACCAGAACAAACCACACACACATGCACAAAAACCCAACAAAAAAACAGCCAAGCAAAACCAACAACAAAATCCACACCCACAACAACAAACACACATATAGAGAAAAATAGGTGGCTCTGGTATGAGCTTAAAGGTCTACATAAGGTGCACGGCAGCAGCGAGAGGGGCCGGCAGTGCCCAGCTCATCCTTGAAGCAAGAAGCCCAAAGGCAGCAGCTTTTCAGCCCAAAGATAAATTCAGCCTATGTGGTAGGGCTGAAATCTTGAAACAGATGCTGCACAGGCTCAGCATGACTCAATTATCACAATTAGAAACGATCCCAGCACAGAGCTAGCATGGAACAGTCTGATTCAGAGCTCACCAGGGTCTGGGATGGGTCAGATGTTGGAACTTTTGCATTCAACAGCAAACTCAGATCCAGGCTCGGGGCTGAACCCACCACAAAGCAACCTTTGGCCCAGGGTGTAATGACTGAAGCCCAGTTATCTCCAGACATAAAGGGAATGTGCATTTATTTCTTTCCCCCCCTTTGCCAGGAGAAATAAATCAAAGGGAAATTGCAGTCATTTGCCAAGAACATTTCCATTATAGGAATGGGGGGGGGAAGTGAGTGGAGAAAGGGAAGGAGATGATGCTGTTTTGAACACAGCACACGAGGAGACATCCCACTTTCTTTTGCCAAGGAGCTATTTGACTCCAGCTCCAAATTCACAACATTTAGGAAATCCCCTTCCGATACTTGGTAATCTCAGGCCGATTAAAAAAATTATCTCTGTGACTCATATTAGGACCTTAAAGAGAGGTCGAGTCCTGGATCGCATTGTGCAGACATGAAGAGCCTGTTGTCCCACGGGCTCACAGGTGAAAGCCCTGCTCCAGCAACCACAGCAGACAACACGGGTTCCTCGCTTTCATCTGTTTTAGATGTTTGGGAATAAAGTGTCAATCACCTCTTCTCCAGATGTGTTAAACCACTAACATTTTCCCTTCTCCAGCTCTCTTATGTTAGTTAGGTTATTGTGCCTTGGCTGCCTGCAGCGCATCTACTCTTACATCATTTAGCTGTCAATTATCAGTGCTTTTAAGCAGAAGATCAGGATTCAGCTTAAAACGTACTTGTGTTAAACTTTGCCTTACAGAGGAACAGCTGCCAGCACACCTGTGAGACAAAGTGTCCCCGTTTCTGGCTCATTAGTTCAGCAAGGTCATCAAAAGCACCGTAACTCCATCTCAGCACCGTGTTAAACCCAGAGCCGCCCGCCTGCCGTCCCACACCAGGTGCTGCCACCAGGATTCAGGCCACTCGAAGCCACCACTGTGGGAGCCCTGGCAATAGCTGAGTTTTGCTGAAAACAGGGAGAATCACAGAATGGTTTGGGTAGAAGGGACCTTCCCAGCTCCCCCAGTGCCCCCCCTGCCATGACAGGGACATCTTCACCAGCTCAGGTTGCTCAGAGCCCCGTCCAGCCTGGCCTGGGATGTCTCCAGGGATGGTTCATCCACCACCTCTCTGGGAACCTGGGCCAGGCTCTCACCACCCTCAGGGCAACAATTCCTTCCTCATGTCCAACCTGAATCTCCCTCCTTTAGTTTTAATCCATCACCCCCTGTCCTATCACAACACGCCCTGCTCAAGAGTCTGTCCCATCTTTCTTATCAGTCCCTTTTAAGCACTGAAAGGTGCAAGAAGGTCTCCTTGGAGCTTCCCCAGCTGAACACCCCAACTCTCTCAGCCTGTCCTCCCAGCAGAGCTGTTCCAGCCTCGGGTCATTTCTGTGGCTCCTCTGGCCCCTGTCCAGCAGGAAAATTTCTTCCCAGAAAGGGCTGTGGGGCATTGGAACAGGCTGCACAGGGCAGTGGTGGTGTCACCATCCCTGGAGGGGTTTAAAAGGCGTTTACACGAGGTTCTTAGGGACATGGTTTAGTGCTAGAGTTAGGTTATGGTTGGACTCGATGATCTTCAGGGTCTCTTCTAACCGATGTGATTCTGATTCTATGTCTGTCCTGTGCTGAGCAATCCAGAGCTGGACGCCCCCAGCGCGGCCTTTCCCCTCAGGCACTCGCGCCGCCGCCCGGGCGGAGGGAGGGTCCTCAAGCGCCGCTGGGCGCCGCCATCCTGAGCCATCTCTCCGCTCTGGGCGCCGCCATCTTGTCCCCTCCCCGTACAGCGCGGGCGCCGCCATCTTGTGCCCTCCCCGCGCGGTGTGTCCGGCCATGGCGGGGCTGCTGTGCCTGCTCCTCTCCCTGGCGGCCGCCGGCGCCTCGGCCGAGCTGCTGCTGGAGGAGGCGCGGCGCTCCGTGGACCTCAGCACCCACCTGGCCAAAGTCTCGGCCGAGCTCAGCCTGGCCAACGCGGCGGGCGGCGCGGCCGCCCCCTCCTTCGTGCTGGCGCTGGAGCCCGGGCTGGAGCCCCGCCTGGCCTACCTGGGCGTGCAGGTGAGCGGGGCGGCGGGGCCGGGGGCCCGGGGCGGGGGGNGCGCTCCCGGCGGGGCGGCCGCGCTGCCGCTCCCGGGAAGCGGCGAACCCGGGGTCTGGCGGTACCGGGGAAAGCGGGGCCAGGGGGAGAGTGGAGAGAGATGCTAATTAACGTTAATGAGGGCATGCGCAGCCCCTCGGCCGGAGCTGCAGCCCCAGCCAGTGCAGGCCCGGGGTGGGACGTGGAGTCACAGGATGGTTTGGGTTGAAGGGACCTTCCCAGCTCCCCCGTGCCCCCCCTGCCATGACAGGGACATCTTCAGCAGCTCAGGTTGCTCAGAGCCCCGTCCAGCCTGGCCTGGGATGTCTCCAGGGATGGTTCATCCACCACCTCTCTGGGAACCTGGGCCAGGCTCTCACCACCCTCAGGGACAACAATTTCTTCCTCATGTCCAGCCTGAATCTCCCTGCTTTAGTTTAAAACCATCACCCCTTGTCCTGTCACAACCGACCCTGCCAAAAAGCCTGTCCCCATCTTTCTTATGGGCCGGGGGCAATCCAGCCTCTTACCGCAGGAGTTGTAAGTGCAAGATGGTTCTTCTGCTCCCAGGAGTATTTGCGCTGATCTCAGTTTTGCTCGCTGGCCAGGGCAGGTTCCTGGGGCCCGCTCGCTCCCCAGCCGCTGCAGAGAACACAAATCACAAAAGCAGCTGACCAAAACTCTTGTTTGCACAAGTTAGAGTGACTCTGCTGGCTTGGGAACCAGCTTGAGGGGAACTTCAAAGGGTTGTCAGAAATCTCCGGAATCTGTTCATGCACACTGACCACGCTGCAGTTTGTATTAATAAAAATATTTGCAAAATAGCTCTCTTATAAGTAGTTATCTATCAACTTGTTCTTTCTGGGGTGGCGGCATGCACCTAAAAAGCGGATAGGGACTGTTTCAAGTTTGCCCTGGACACGTTAAATCTTTTAAATGGCCACACACTGATCAGACTGATGTTTTGGAACAGGTGAAGGGGGAGGAAGAGGAGGAGAACACCTTGGAAGTGAGAGAGACTAAAGTTAAGGGCAAAAGGTGAGTGTCACCCTCCAAGGTGAGTACCTGGAGTTGTGCAGCTGGGTTCTACTGTTATCCTCACGGTGGAGCAGAAATATTACTCCAGTCCCAAATACTTGGAGATCCTTAGAGTCTTTTGTTCCTGAAAAGATCCACTTTGTACTCGGGGTGCTGCAAAGCTGAGGAACAGGCTTCACACAAGCAGCCGAACCCAATTCCTGCAGCCCAGGAAAAGTCATTCCCTGCAAGATGGCACATGTAGTTCTAGGTCTCTGAGCTGAACCCAACACAAGCAGCTCATCCCTGCTCCTCACAGCCACCCAAACCTGCTCCTGAGGGGAGAGCCCTATAAGGGAGAGGAGCAAATAAAATACACAATATAAATATAAAATATATGTACATGCTATATATATAAAATATGAGCTCACATCCATAGGGGATGTTGCAGGGGTTGGGTCTGATCAGTCGCTCATGGGAGATCTCGCATAACTTACCTCCTCTTCTCCCTTCCAGTGGAAAATTCTTCTCTGTGAAGCTGCCGTCCCCTCTGGCACCGGGAGCCAAGGTCCGTGTGTCTGTCGAGATGGTTTTCACGCACGTCCTGCAGCCCTACCCCACCCACATCACCCAAAGCGAGAAGCAGTTTGTGGTCTTTGAAGGAAATCACTACTTCTACTCACCGTACTTCACCAAGACCCAGACGACCCGGGTCAAACTGGCCTCTAGGAACGTGGAGAGTTACACCAAGCTGGGCAACCCCTCCCGCACCGAAGACACGATTGAATACGGCCCCTTCAAGGACGTTCCTCCGTACAGCCAGGTACGTGTCTGCGCAGAGAGGTGGTGGCTCTGCAGAGAGCGCCTCGCAAACACGGCACCCGCGTCTCAGAGGCCGCAGAGTGGGAAGTGGAGGCTTCTGTCTGAGAATCGGAGGTCAGGCCTGTGCCACCTCTCTGCAGAGTCTTTCAAGGAGGTTTTTCTGTGGGACGTGGAGATGCATAATTGTGAGGGGAGGTTGCTCCTCACTACGTGTCTAATAGTTTGTCTTTTCTGCTTGTTAGGACACCCTGAAGGTGCACTATGAAAATAACAGTCCGTTCCTGACCATCACCAGTATGACCCGAGTCATTGAGGTGTCTCACTGGGGAAACATTGCGGTTGAAGAGACGGTTGATTTGAAGCACACAGGAGCGGTGCTGAAAGGACCTTTCTCCAGATACGACTACCAGAGACAGCCAGATAGTGGGATCTCGTCTGTCAAGTCTTTTAAGGTTGACATTTTGCATAATTTTTAATTTATTTGTTTTTCTTTTTTACTGTGGTTTCCTCCTTTCTTGCATCCCCGGAGGGGAAAAAAAATGCAGTTGTCCTTTTCTTTGGTAACTATACCCAAGTAACAAGGGAATATTTAAGCTCTGATCTATTTTCAGAGAAGGCTCATGCTACATAGGAATGGCTTTTGGAGGTTCTATGCTTTACTGCATCTGTTGGCCAAGCAAACTGCATACGCCAGGGCATGTAGTTTTTCTCCTCACTCCCAGTCTCACCCCTCCAATCTCAGGGACCCTCTAAAACCTTTAATCCCTGTGCTGACAGCTCTGCTTTCCATTTTCTAATGTGCAAGGGCCATTCGTTCTGTCCTCACCCTCTTACTTTCAGAGTTGCCCTCTGTCATATCCTCATTGTGTTGAACAGTACTAATTGGAAACTCACCCATTCATTCCTGGCTCACAAAGCACTCTATGAGAGTTAAAGCTGTGGCTCTGCTAGCCAGATGTGATAAGCATTATGTGTTTTCATCTGAACCAAAACCTTTCTCGCTGCTTGAAGCCTCCAGGATTGATTGGTGTAATTCTCTAAGGTGATGCAGCCAAAGAGAAATCCCATTTTGCTGAGCATAAAGCCAGCAAGCTCAGTGAGCTGGGGCAGCAGCCTGGAGTGAAAAGGGAATTGCTGTCCTGGTGAGCATGATGAGATCCCTCGCTGTCTGGAATATTTGAAACTGGGCTGGAGGAAACACATTCATTTAGAAGCCAAGTGATTTTAGTGCTGGCAGTCACTTCAGTGGCTGCTTGCTTATAATAGCACAATTTTACCACTCAGTGCAACTGAATAGGTATTTTGTCATCTTTCATGTGAGAGCGCAGTTTCTTGCTGCGTAACGGCATTATTGGTTTTGCTGGTTTCACTGGAAATAACCCCGAGCCAATGCACTGGTTGTCGCTTCTCTCCGTACAGACCATTCTCCCAGCTGCTGCTCAGGACGTCTATTACCGAGATGAAATCGGAAACATCTCCACCAGCCACCTGCTTGTCCTGGATGACTCTGTGGAGATGGAGATCCGGCCCCGCTTCCCGCTTTTTGGAGGCTGGAAAACCCATTACATCATCGGCTATAACCTGCCAAGCTATGAATACCTCTACAATCTCGGTGGGTGGCACGGGGTGGGAATAAGAAACATTCTCCTCTGTGTTTAAAGGTGGTTGCTGCACAGTAAAGAATCCAAAGCTGCAGTATTCTGCACCTTAGCAACAGCAGTTGCTAGCTATTATTTCTAGAATATGCAAATCCACCTTCTTTTCTATGCTGCCTTGAGGTTTTTGTAGACATCTGGTTAAAATATACGCGAGTGAGCTGGTGCCCCCTGCTGCACAACGGTCTATCCGGATTCTGCTTTTGCTTCTGTTGGGAGCTGAGCTTCTAGGTTGCCCCTTGTTCTTTGAGGAATTGTAACCACCTCCTGGTCTGCACTCCCTTAGGTGATCAATATGCCCTGAAAATGAGGTTTGTCGACCATGTGTTTGATGAGCAAGTTACGGACTCCTTGACTGTCAAGATCGTCCTGCCAGAAGGTGCCAAGTAAGTGTCATTACGGCTGGCTTGTCACTGCAGGTGATTCTGTGGTGGTGGCAATTCTTCAGCTTGCTCTAATGGCCTGTGGACAGTGAAACAAAACCATGACTGTGCGTGTGGAGAGTTTGGAACACAGCTTTGCTTCCTTTTAGAGCATCGTTTAATCTGCATAATTGGTCTTGTGCTGGAGGCCATGGTTGACCAGCCAAGTCTTTGGTTACATCATCTCAAATAGTGTACAGTCATATGGGACTCTGGCTTTATCCGCAGGAATATCCATGTGGACAGTCCCTACGAAATCAATCGTGCTTCAGACGAGCTTCACTACACTTACCTGGACACTTTTGGGCGTCCGGTTATTGTGGCACACAAGAGCAACCTGGTGGAGCAGCACATCCAAGACATCGTGGTGAGTGGGGCCTCTCTGCATGGTTTTCCTGAGCAGTTTCACCTCCTGAATTAGGTGGCACAGTCAAAACACCCATATTGGATTCCAGAAATAAACGCGTGCTGGGCTGCCCGGCCGGCTCTGCTGCTGTCCAAGGAGAGGAGTTCTCTCCCGTAGTAATGTGGGTCATCGCTCAGTGTTTCGAACTTCTCTCTTAGGTTCATTACACCTTCAACAAAATCTTGATGCTGCAGGAGCCTCTGTTGGTGGTTGGAGCCTTTTACATCTTGTTCTTCACTGTGATCGTCTACGTGAGGCTGGATTTCTCCATCACTAAGGTGCCGTATGATGAAGAGCCCTGGGGGAGTGTTAGCGGCTTATTCAACTGCTGGGTGGAGATTTTTCATACCAGTAATTCTCACTGAATTTCCCTGGCAATCGGATATCTTCCTAGACGTGTTAATAGAGCCCTGAGCACTGACACTCCTGCAGGATTTGAACTGGTCTGCCAAGGCCAACCTGAGTTTTCATCCTTTTGGATGAAAAGGAATCCATCCCTCAGGAGCAGGGATGTCTGCAGTTCTCCTCCTGCAACATTTTTACTTGTTAGTAGCTTTTGTTAAGCTATTTGTTGGGCTGAGTGCTGAAAGGTTCTTGCCCCATTCAGTCCTTGTACCGTTCAGCTGATTTCGGTCAGTTGACTTAATTGCAAAGGGAGCAGTTTCTGTAACAGTCCTGCAAGCGTGGCTTGATGCAGCTCAAAGATGCAACTGCTTTGATCTTCCCTTCTGTCCCTTTGCAGGATCCAGCTGCTGAAGCGAGGATGAAGGTTGCCTGCATCACAGAGCAGGTGCTTACTCTGGTGAACAAGAGACTTGGGCTGTACCGTCACTTTGATGAGGCGGTGAATAAATATAAGCAGTCACGGGACATCTCCACTCTCAACAGCGGCAAAAAGTCTTTGGAGATGGAGCACAAGGCCCTGACAAACGAAATAGCCTCTCTGCAGTCTAAACTGAAGACTGAAGGCTCTGACTTATGTGATAAAGTAAGAAATTCTGATTATATTTTTTTTAAGCTGTCCTATTCTTGGATCTGTCTATATTCTAGATGAGTTTAAATGTGGGGTTTAGTTTCTGCAGCCTGTATTATTTTTTTCTCCTCTGAAAATGGCTTGCTCCCTGCCATGAGGTGTGAAGATCAGTTTGTTCTTTTTGCAGTAATCCTGGTTACGCAACCCTGCAAGTGCTGCTGGTAAACAGCTGCTTGTGGTGTTTCTTAAAACAACCTTGAACCAGCTACATAAGTACAGATGAATGCTTTTATAACACAATGCTGATGCTTCTCATTGAGCTCGTGGCAGTGACACTTGAGCAAAAATGGAAACTATCAACACATTATCAGTTTTGACTTCACTACTGACACCAGCCAAACCAAAATCTTCTCCCTCATCTCTTTTCTTGCACTTGTGAATTTGGCGCTGACAGAATTTTGGTAACATGATGCTCCTCTGGGGGTGTTTTGCTGTAGCACGTTGAAAGCCGCGGCACAGGGAGCGCACACGCAATGTCCTCCCTCCGCTATATTTCAGCACTTACCTGGGACAGCCACTTAACCCCAAGTGGGGGACATTTACTCCCCAGGGTCCATTCAACTGACAGACACCTTGCTTAGTCTGTTAGTAACTCAAAGAGTAGCTCTGTCATTGTAGACCTGCTTCTTGCACACCGTGAACTGTAGGGACACAGCTTCCAGCTGTCGTAATTGTTTTAGCTTGAAGCCTTTAAAAATCTGTCATGAAACACTGCAGTCATCGCACCCATCTCTTGCCAGTGTGGCTCCCGGGTCCTCCGAGCATCTTTATCTGCTCTGCTTAATTATCCATTCATTAGATGTTCCTCCTAACATGATGCCAGAAAGGTGACGACAGCTCAGGAGGCACTATTCAAGAACTGGAGATGTTTCCACTTAGCATTGACTTCATCTTTTGCTCCAGCTCTACCATCTGCTATTGCAGCTTCACTGTAGGGATGGTTTTTTGTCTCCTCTAATATTCCCTTTGTTTCTCACCCCTATAAGGTAAGTGAAATTCAGAAACTCGACGGCCAAGTCAAGGAGCTCGTTCTGAAGTCCTCGGTTGAGGCCGAGCGGCTGGTAGCCGGCAAGCTCAAAAAGGACACGTACATCGAGAACGAGAAGATGCATTCCAACAAGCGCCAGGACCTGGTCACCAAGATCGACAACATCCTCGACGCGCTGTAACTCTCTGGTTTAGTGACCGGGTGCAAGGGAGAGGAGAGGCCTGGGAGTGGATTCATTTTGAGCCAAAACTCCTTCCCAGCAAAATTAGGGGGAAAGTTGATGTGAAATATTTGAAAGTACATTTTGGGTTTGGGTTTTTCTATAGAGCCTGTCTGCTCAGCAGCACGTGCTGTGCGAGGGACCACGCCGTCGCGCTGTTTAGCAGGGCTTCTTTACCAGAGCTGAGACTCAGCCAGGTTATAAAACAGTCTCCCGCTTTCGGTTTTCCCTGTGTAGATGTGCCCTGACTAAACGCGCACAACCAGCCCGTCTGAGCACAGACACGCTCGTGGCAAATCTGAATGTTGCATATCCAGAAAGAATAAAAGACACCTTTGTTCTACTTTGAAATAAAACCACCCTGCCTCGCCTTTACGTGTTGTGCCAGGGCTGGGGGAGGCAGAGGCGCTGGGCCCCTGAGTCCTGCCTGGCCAGGGAGGGGACAACAAACAGCTAAAATCAGATAAATCATCGATAACCATTCAAGCCGAAACGCAGAGACCTCATGGAGGTCCTGAAGGTATCTGAAGCCAGACGGGCTGCCTGCTGCAGCCAGGGCAGCGCCGGCAGGTGCAGGAGGGAAGAGCGATCGAACAGGGTCCCAAAGACACCCTTAACTTCCCGTTCCCCCTGGCAGAGGGCAGGCGGTACCACCCTTCCTTCCCCACATCCCCCTTCTGCCAGGCTTCCAAGGCAGCCCGGACCCCCGAGGAGATGGGACCTCCTTGTTCCCTGGCATCGCAGCCCTGTGGGGCTGAGGGTCTGTCGCGCTGTCTCATTTTGCTGTGGGGCTCTGATCACACCCCTCGACCCCTGCGGTTGCTGGGCAGCTTCAGAGCCTACTTGTTCATGGCAACCGTGGCTGCAGAGCCAGCAGCTACAGATAGGATGAACGCAGCCAGCCCCAGGAAAGAAAAAAAAAAGCCTCTAGTCTCCAAGGAGAGCTGCCCCAATTCCAGAGGCTGAAAATAAAACAATCCGCAAGAAGAGATGCTCTGCTGCTCTCCCCGCAGCTCCCAGGCAGCCGCAAAATGCTGCGCACCCCAAACCTGTCCGCTGCTCCCCACCCTGCTCCTTCGGGGCCAGCTCACACGCAGGGACAGGGCAGTTTGGAGTGGCACGGGGACACCCCTGTCCTGAGGCTTCATGCAGCTCCTCGGGACGGGCAGGAGACTCCAAGGAGGCAGGTTCTGGCTCCTACACACTTGTCAACTGGGCTATGAAATAGGATGGGGACACACGTGTTGTGACATTTCCCAGGGTGAGATTCATCCCCTAGGATGGTCCCCAACCTTTGTACTTGTCCCCTGTGCCAGTGACCCCCAGAACTGCTGGAGGAGGCACCCACACCCCGAAGCACACAGCCTCCCTGCTGAGCCCCGCAAAAGGGGCAGGGTGACAGCTGTGACGACAGCCTGCAGCAGCACGTACGTCAGGGAGCCCTCCCGACGAACACACAGCAACAAAGTGACCTAGAAAACAGAGCAATTTCTGGATTCCTGCAAATTTCCTCCTGAGAATAAACCAGAAAAGGAGGAGGAAAAAACCACAACACTCACCAGGAGCTCAGGGTCTCCAGGAGCTGGGGGAAGAGCTGGAGCAACACCACCTGATGTCAGCAAATGGATCAGTTAGGGCTGTAGCTGTTTGGCTTTGCCGAATTTAAAGGGAGCAGCCTCCAATCTGTGGGGAGGGTCACTGGGTCAGAAGGGCTGTCAGCTTTCCCTGTCCTGCCATCTTCCCCCTCCATTGTGAGGGCATCTGCCTTCAAAACCTCGCTCTTGGGGTGGGTTATCCAAACTGTAAATGCATCCAAGAAGGTTTCAAAATGGTCATAGAACAGTTCAAGCTGGAAGGGACCTTCCAAGCTCATGCCCCCCTGCCATGAGCAGGGACATCTTCACCAGCTCAGGTTGCTCAGAGCCCCGTCCAGCCTGGCCTGGGATGTCTCCAGGGATGGTTCAGCCACCACCTCTCTGGGAACCTGGGCCAGGCTCTCACCACCCTCAGGGGCAACAATTCCTTCCTCATGTCCAACCTGAATCTCCCTCCTTTAGTTTAAGACCATCACCCCTTGTCCTGTTGAAACATGCTCAAAAGAAAATTAGGAGACTGGCAAAAAAACACAATATATTTACGGCAATGCTGGAATTCAGATTAACATCATGAAAAGCAAACACCTATCATACCACTGCCAGCTCTCGCTGGTCTGTGCTGAAGCGAGATTAAAATTCAGATGTGAGGAAGCAAGGGTCGCTCTTCCCGAAACAACACTAGATGGGCCCAGGTGGCCACGCTGGCCTCTGCCACCAGGGCCAGTCCAGCAGGTCCTTGGCCAGGCCTGGCCTTGCTGGCACCATTTTTAGGCTGGCTTTGGGATCCCCCTGAACTCCAGCTGCCGTTTTCCAAGGATATCCCTTATTTCTTCCAGGCTTGGCGGCTCATCAGGTGTGAGGAACCGGAGCCAGCAGGTTCCCAAAGCATCACAGCCAATGTTAGGCAGGGTTGCAGGCGCTGCCAGCAGGGAATCCAGGCATGAGGGCTCCTCGTCCCTTCAGCTCTGCTTGTGGCCACCTAAACTGAGACCTGTCATTTAGAATCATTTTGGTTGGAAGAGACCCTTAAGATCGAGTCCAACCATAACCTAACTCTGTCACTAAACCACGTCCTTAAGAACCTCATGTATACTTTCAGATACCTCCAGAGATGGTGACTCCACCAGTTCCCTGGAGAGCATCACCTTGTTCAGAAAAAATAGGCTGGGGAGGCCATGAAGAATTGGGAGGCATCCACCAAGGGAACTGCAGAGTAGCAGAAGGAAAAGGCAGGCTCAGATAAAGGAGCGTTTAAGATCCTCCAGCAGATTAATATCTCACAGGTAATTAAAGGTGAAGCCTGCTGGGACTCTGATTTGTTTTTGCTCCTGTGCAGAGTTTGGAGCCAAACGTTTGGAAGGGGTGAAATTTGCCTCCACAGCAAAGGGAACAAAATGAAAAGAGAAGGGGAAAAAAAAAAAAAAGAAAAAGAAAAAAAAAAGTGTACACACAAGAAGGAAAAGGAAACCACACAAATGCAAGATTTGCCGGTGAAAGCGAGCAGCCATGATTTCGGGTCCCCAGCTCAGCACAGCCACCTGCTTCACAGGGGGTGGCGGGTGGCTCCCCCCAAACCCCACAGCCCCCCTTCTCACCAGGGTGCTACCTGCACCCCGAGCTTCTCCTGGGCGCCCCGGGCAGCCAGAGAACTTCTCCCTCTTTGGCTTCTCCAAGGGAAACTACAGAACTGCAGACTCACACAGGAGGTCCAACCCATTCTTTGGTGGATGCTCAGACTCAGGCGCTGGAAAGAAAATTGGGTTTTATAGTCAGGTGTGCTGTAGCTCCCACCCACACCCCTTGACCCCGGCCAGCCCCCATCCACCCCCCTGGGTGGGGATAGCCCAGCACTATTTCTGTGCCATCATCGACCCCATCTCCCCTCCCCATGCTGATATCTCCACTCTGCTCCACAGGGATACTGCACCTTTTTTTTTTTCTTTTTTTCAGCATCCAACCAGGTAAACTCACCGGGCTTCACTCAGAGGAAATCCTACAGGTCTGCAGTTTGCTCTGGAGGGTGCCACGTCTCTGTGCTCCCCGAGGAAACACGTCCAAAAGCACAGGCAGCTCAGCAACACCTCATCCAGCCAACCCGACCCCGCAGTTCCCGGGGAGGCAGGGACAGCCGGAGCACACGCCGAGGGCCACGTGCAAAGCCGCGCTTTAATGTCACCTGCTGAGTGACAGCCTCGGGGAGCGCACACCCGCCTGCACACTCCTGTGCACACCCGTATGCACACAGGTTTTTGGCGAGCTCCCGGGATAAACAGCATCCGTGGTCTATCCCACTTCATCTGTCCATGGACTACCCCCCATAGTGGGGCACAGCTCCTTGGGGACGCTGGGACCTGGCAGCCACCCCCTGCACAGCTCTGCAGACAGACAGACAGACTTCCCCACGTGCTCTTTGACCATTTCCCTCCCTCCGTCCCCAGTGGTGCTGCCTGGCTCCCAGTCCACCCAGTCTGGTGGGTGCTCAACATCTTCTTACGGGGAGCGGCTGAGGGAGCTGGGGGTTCAGCTGGAGAACAGGAGCTGAGGGGAGACCTTCTGATCTCTGAACTGCCTGAAAGGAGCTTGGAGCCAGGGGGGTCGGGCTCTGCTCCCCAGGAACAAGCGCCAGGAGCAGAGGAAACGGCCTCAAGTTGCACCAGGGGAGGTTGAGGTTGGATCTGGGAACAATTTCTTCCCCAAAGGGCTGTGGGGCATTGGAACAGGCTGCCCAGGGCAGTGCTGGAGTCACCATCCCTGCAGGGTTGGACAGACGGAGATGAGGTTCTCAGGGACACAGGGTAGTGCCACGGTGGGGGAACGAATAAGGTCCCCATGGCCCTGGTGGTCCCATGGTGCCACCACGACACCTCACCGCCTCCTCCACCACTAGAGGCCGACACCTCCCCGGAGGACACGCAACCATGGCGGCCACCCCAGCCTGCCCTGCCCGGCCCTGTCCCACCGCCGGCCCCGCCGCTTGGGGGACCCATTGCCGCGCCAGTGCACGGGCCAGCCCCGGCTGAGGATGGCAGCAAGCATCTTTCTTCTTTTTTTTTTAATGGTTTAATTATTTTTTTTCTTTCCCCCCTCTCTCGCTCCTCCTCACCTAATTTGTCTTCGAGGCTGACACGAGAGAAAACCCCAAATGACAGCGCCTGCCCAGCACAGTTTTACCACAGTATCCTGAAAAAGGCATCTGGCGAGCTGATAGTGCAGGGGGGCTCCGGGCGGGAGCCCCTGCCGGAAGCGGAGCGCTGGCGGCGGTTGAAGGGCCGATGCTTCAGCACGGGCAGCAAACAGGAAACGTCCCCTGGGCCCTGGGAGCTCCTCCGGGGCCACCCCAGGGTCTCGAGACACAACCGAGCTGGCCCACCCTGCTGGAGCCATGGCGGGCTGGCCGGGACCCCGTCCTCCCGCCCAGCCCTGCCGCCATCTTGCGCTGGGCACCGTGTTGTGCCTTTGAGCTGCCTCCTCCTTCCCGAGGGCAGCAGCCATGCTCGCCGTGGCTGGGGAAGCTCTGTGGGTCAGTGTGGGCCTCGCCTGCGGTGGCCAGCCAGACCTGGCTTCGTTGTTGGGTTTGGCTCAGCAAGGTCCCCCATAGGTGTCAACTGCACAGCTCTGCGCAGCCACTGCTGCCCCAGGGCTCCATGGGCGGTGGGGAGCGTCCTCTCCCACGGGGACACGAGGGCTGTGTGTGGCGGTGGCCCATGTGGCAGAGCTGCGGGATGCAGAGCATCGCTTGGCCAGCAGGGATGCAGCTGCGGCAACCTGACAGCCACCGGCTGGTAAAGCCAACCTGAGCAAAGAGCAGCCTGAGAGCAGCCTGAGAGCATCCCGTGCCTCTGAGTTCATGTTGCCCTGGGACACTTGTAAGAGAGGACACCCTGTCCTAACACCTCCGAGAGCACGGGGCGGACAGCAGAGAAGTGAAGAGCTCACTACTAAAGCAGGAGCCACACTGCACATCGCGTTGGGTCCCTCCTCACTTGGAGATGTTGCCCTAGCTGCACAGGCTCTGCCGCTGCCTCTGTGTCACTGTGCCTCTGCTCACCTACCCCCGTCACATCCATCCCCCAGGGGACACAACGGGCCTCTCTCCCCATCGTTCCCAGCTCCCGGCTGTATGAGGCTACTGAGCGGCTGTGCAAGGATCTGTCCCAGAGCTCGTCATTATGATGAGTCTTTGCTCTCAGCCAGGTACACAAGTAAAAAGGCTCTGGGCACTTCTTGCTTTCCGACTCTGGAGCTACTCCAAAGTGAAGTGATCCAGGGCTTGGACCAAAGACCACAGGTGCTGGCTTACCAAACATCCTGCCAGGGTGAAATTTTCACGCAGAGAATCATGCTGGCATCAGTTCAGAGTCGGGGCGGGGAAGGCGATGCTCGGCGTCTCTTCGATAAACCTGCTGTGCAAAGAGAAAAAGGGACCAGTGAAGGAAATGGCAACAAGGAGCTCAGGGCAGCCCCCAGTGGACGCTGCTCCTAAAGCCAGGCTGGTGTCCTGACCCAGCACCAGCTGCACGGGGTGAGGCCCATGAGCAACTTGCCACCAAAATCCCTGGGTGGATTTTCCTCCAAGGGTTGTTTTCTAGCAGGCACCTGGTTTACCTGGCTCCCCGAGGGGCTGTGCAAGAGAAGCACAGCTCTCCTCACCCCGCCGTGGAAGGGGACTCATCCCTCTCCCGCTTACCTCTGTTCCTTGCATGCCCATAAGGACCAGGACAAGCCCACGGCCGGCCACCGGGAACACACCTCTGCTCCCTGCCCTGTTCTCCACAGGATCCCAGGCAGCCATGACCACACTTTCCTGCTGCTCAAAGGGCTGATGTTTATGCCAATACACTTTAATTGTAACTGCTAGTAGCAATTGTACAAACAGGAGGCATTCAGAGAGGGCTGAGGAGGATTTGGAGGAGGTGGTGCTGAAAGAGCAAATCCACAGCAGCAGTTAGGAGGAACAAGGTGAGACCTCAGGGATGGAGGATCAAGCAAGTACCAGCACTGGGGGAGGTGAATTACTTAGGTGCTATAGCTAAAAAAGGAGTAATAGAACCAGAGCATCCAAGTGAGCATCCTAACAGAGCTCACTGGTCCCTGATAGCAGGGGCTGCTGTTTGGGATATAAAAAAACTGGCTTGCTTGAAAAGGAGCTGGTGGGACAGAGCTGCAGGAGCTGAAGTACTCAGCATCACCCAGAGAAATGAATGTGTGAGCCTGATCCCCAAACCAGGCTGCAGTTTTCCAGCAAGCAAGTGGATGTGAAAACCTCTTTGCTTTACCCCAGCCAACAGCCCAAGCGCACCCTGGCGAAGGGAACAGCGTTGCTGCCAGCTGGTCCTGCAGGAGCTGGGAAGGCAGGAGGAGAATGCACATCCCAGGGGCAGTAAGCCAGGCTTGCACCCTGCCTGCCCTCCCTCCTCACCCCCGCCGCACCAGTTCCCACGCCCGCAGTGCCCTCTGCCTTCGCTGGCACAGGCCACACCGTGTCCCAGGCCAGCTCTGCTCCCAAAATTTCAGGTAACCTCAGCCTTGGGACAGCCCCATGCTGGAGGAGCAGGGCAGGCAGGAGCTTTAGCTGCCCTTGAGACACAGGACACCTGTGCCACAGAGTCCCTCCACACAGCAGCTTTGTGAACAGGCAACAAATCTGCTGGAGGGCAGCGCCAAAATTCATCGTCCTTGCTCTTTGTTAATGACTTGCAAGTGGAATTCGGTTTTCATCACCTACATTCAGCATCCCTAATTGTGCAACAAACACGGTGAGAGAACAAGCACAGCTGAGACCAACGGGCAGCACACAAACACTCGGCTCCTCACTCCTAGAAGATTTACCCTTTGCTGCTCACAGAAGGTAACACTGCCACCCACCACTGCTGTTTGTACCTTGGACCACCTGCTCCAACACTGGCACCAGCCACTTCCAACTTGACAAACAGGAGTAAGCATCACCTTTACAGAAGCTCAGTGGGCACATGAATGTGTGCTCCATCCGTTCCCCCCTCAGACCTGCAAGGAGGGGAGAGAGAAACCAAACTAGAAAGAGGCTGAGCTGGAAAAGTGCCTCTCCCTGACTCTTCACACTGTCTAAGGGAAGGGAAAGTCTTTAGTTCCTCCTCTCCTTCTTACGGCAGAAAAGGAGGAGCTGCAGCTCGGGGGATGCTGCACGTAAAACGAGCCTCCGTATCCCCCGAGCCGAACCCCAGGATTTCACCATCGCGATTCCCCATCACAGCTCCCAGGACGGAGCGCCCCGCGGTGCTGGCGCTGCTGCCCAGGGTGTCCCCGTGCCCGGCGGAGCGGCCCGGCGGCCAGCAGGTGTCCCTGCAGCCCCGCGCTTCGCCCGCCGCCACCGCCGGGCCGGCACCGGGGCTGCCCGCGGGGACACGGGCGGGGACACGGGCGGCAACGGAGCCACCTCCTGGAACCGGAGCGTTGTGCCCCCTCTGCCCACCCTGGCTGGGAGTTTTTAGGAGTTTTGCTGCTCTGCCGGATCAGGACGAAGCCGAACCCCGTGTGGAGAGGGATGCGGGAGGGACACGGGGTGAAGGTGTGACCAGGGTGGACATGACCCCACTGGAGCCCAGCTCCTGGGGCTAGTTAAGCCCTGCTTTGGGGCTGTCTTTACTCTGGCTTAACCTGGTGGGATTTTTTTTTGTTTGGGACGATGCCATAGGCAGGTTTTGAGGGGCTGGATACTTCCCTAGGAGAGGTGCACAAAGAGCCCAGGGCACTGTGGGGAATGGGGAGAGAAGGTGATGGGTAGGGACACGGATCCCTCATTCAGGTGGGAAAGAGCATAGGACCCATCAGACGTGAATATTGCCCAACAGAGCAGCTGAGAAAGGAGAACCGGAGAGAAAGCTACCACTGAGGTCACCAAAGGTGATGGAGAAAAGGAGGCCTCCCAGGAGCTCTTGTACCTGCATGGCTGGAAGTTGTGAGGTCCTGGAGAATCTGTAGTGATGCCAGGGAACCAGATGGTGTGGGAGACACTGAACAACTCGGCTTCTCAGGCAATGCAGGCAAGGCCGGAGCAGCTGGCAGCAATGATGAGGGAAGCTTTGTTCCTGCAGGCAGCCACGGCCAAGCACCTTCTTGTAGCCAAGAGCTCTCCTGTCACAGCCAAAGCTTTGCTGGTGGGAAACACCAGCAAACTCGGCACAAGAGATGTGCAGCGATGTGTCAGCCAGCAAGTGCTGCTGATGTTAGTGCTTGGGCCAGTACAGACGGGCAGGCCTCCCGTCTGCAGAGGTGGATTTGCAGGGCAGGGGTTGGCAAGGGTGATGCACATGCTTCAGGCAAACCCTCCATCCCTTCCTCTCTCCTCAAAGGCTGTAGGGGGAGATGCAGCTCTGCAGAGGCAACAATGCCGGGAAAAGCAGCACCTACCCCCTTCGCCCCCCCAGCACGCTCCAGTATCTGTTTGAGTGCTGTCTGCCTTAGTTTCCTCCCCTCTGACAATCTGACATTAATCTCCCCCGCGCCACTGTCCTGGTCACGTTCATTTTTATCACAGTTCCGTTAGTGCCAGGCTGAGCTTTCCGGGCGCCAGCGGGGCCCTGCGCACGGTCCTTGTGCCGGTGCTGCCAAGCCCCCCCAGTCCTGCTGCCACCAGTCACCCCAGTGGGGATGCCCCCACCCTCGCCGGTCGGAGCTGCTCACCACATCAGGATACAGAGCAGTGCACCAATTCCGGCCGGGCTTATTTCAGCGCTCTGGTCAACCGCAAGCACAGTGGGTTTCACAAACACGGCACGCCAGCCCCACGCAGCCTAACGGATGCTCCGGCTGCTCCGGGAGACCACACTGACAGCAAAATCCCCAACAGGCTCCCCAGAATGAGCCCAGCTTGCGTTGAGTGTCACTGCTCCAGGCCAGCCATCCTGGGGCCAAGTGGGTAAGAAGCCTGAGGTGTGTTGAGCATTTTCGGTTCTCAGTCTGGCTTGCAGTGCTCAACTAGCCCATGGCAGGCCATGGGCGAGACAGAGGCTCCGTGGTGAGTGTCTGCCTTCTCCTGGAAGCTCAGGTGCATCTGCAGCCCAGCACAGACCTGCCTCCGCGGAGCAGGATGGTGCCAAGCCCATGCATGACCGATGCTGGAGGAGCTGGGCCAGGCAAGCAACAGCACGTGTTCAAGTTCCCCACCACTTAATGAGTTATCAGGGCTAATAAGTTATCACAGAGAAACAAAAGCTGGCGCTGTGTGCTGCTGGGTGAAGCTGTGGTTTCAGCAAGGAGCCTGGGCAATCACTGCAGCTCACTGACGGAACAGCTCCTTGCACGGCAGTAAATGCCTCTGGCACTGAGTTGCCAACCTCTGCAGCTCTGCTCGGGTACCCTTTTCTGGCATAACCCATTCTGTTAAATTTGGCTCCTGGCAACTGAGGCTTCAACAAAAATCTGGTAAGCAGGAGCATGACTGAAGCATCACAAAAAGGCCTGCACACTTCAGGAAATTCCATGTACAGGCATTGTCTCACAACCCGGGGAAGCAGCACCCAACAGGTGACACCCTCCCCACAGCCCCTGCTGGGGCTGCATCCAGCACTCCCGTCCCCAGCCCTCTGAGGCAGCCTGACCCCCCCACTCATGCCCAAAAAGGCCACGTTCTTGGGCAGGAGGTGCCGCACCAGCTGCCAGTCCCCTTGTGACCACACTTTCCACGGCTGCACCGGAGCACACGGCCAGCCCTGCACTGCTGGTGCGGCGCTCTGGGTGGGGAAGCCCCAGGGAGCAGAAACTCAGCTTTGTCACTCTCCAGGTTTTAGCTTCTAATTGCTCCTGATTGCAAAAGATTAAAAAAAAAAAAAGAAGAAGAAGAAATATCCCCTCTGCATGCACTGCCTGTTTACCTGCGTGCCCCCCCTGCTCTTCCCAGGCTCTGCTGTTGCCTGCACGTGTGTCCCAGGGATCTCCTGAGCTCCCTGATGGCAGCGATGGCCTTGGGTGGCACAGAGAGATAAGCTGGGAAAGAGCTGGCTGCTGCAGGGGATGCTCCATGCCATGGTGAGCTCCCCCTGCCCCAAGGTACTGCCAGACTCTCCCAAATTCAACAGTACATTTAGTTCTTCTTGCCCCAAATATAAGTCATAAACCAAATAACTGGAGAAGCAAGTATCTGACCAGCAATACAGGTACCTTCATACTCCATGAGCAGACGCGTCCTGGGGGAAAGGGCTCAACCCCTTTTCGCAGCCAGGGACAGGCAGCACAGACCCTGAAGGGTTTGCAACGGTTACCTGGGCTGTTGGTAGCAAAAAGGCACCAAGATCACTCACTGCCACCACCTCTGCTCTCTCCCCTTGCCACAGAGGATCCTGCACCCCCTGTGCCTGCTTGCAGGACCAGCAGGGCTGGGGGGTCCCAGGGCACATCGGGAGGGGGGTCCTGGCAGAGATGGAGCCGCAAAGCAGCGGCACCTGCGCCCAGCACATCCCACCTGCGCCAGGCGGCAGCGGCTGCTGAGAGATGCTCCTCTCACCTGTCATCGGTGCAGCTTCGCCTCTTCAAGGTCCTATTGTGCCCCTCTGAGCACATTTGGAAGCTTTGCCAGACTAATCCTGCTTGATATCCACCCCTTCTGGAGCTGGGAAAACAATGCCAGCCCTTAACTTACTAATCCTGGCAGGTCGGGGAGCACCCATGCTTTGCTTTGAAGGCAGCCCTGCCTGCACCCATCTGTAGGGCTGGGCTGGGAGCCTCCGTCTCTGTTGTTGTCCCCTGACAGCTCCAAGAGGCATCTCTCACCACTGGCCTGGTGTGAGCACAAGGATGGGACAGCACAGCCTGCTGGAGGGGGCTGCAGGAGCCCACTGTCCCCCTCTTCCTCTGCAAAACCCAGCTGGAGGGGAAAGCCCTGCGAGCCACCATTGGGATCTGCCCATTGCCTGCCCTGGACCCTCAAGGGCTGGTCGCCTGGGGAGGTTTGCAAATGGCTCTGGGGCTACTCGGACCTTGGTGGGGGCTAATTTGCCCAGATGCTCCTCCATCCCCTCCTGTGGGAGGGCAGGGGGGATGCAGCAGGTCCCGGTAGGAAGGGAGCAGGGTCCCAGTGCCCTGCCAGCCACAGGGATGCCCCGGGGAGTGCTGCTGCCCTTGTCCCCCCACCCTGCAAGGGACAGGCTGCTGGGGAGCCATGGGGTGTGACACAAACAGGAAAGCTGGCAGGGACCCAGCCCTTCCAGCTGGGACAGGAAAAAGCCCCTGCTGGGTTGTGCTCAGAGCCTGAGCCGGGCTGATGGCTGCGACAGGGACACCCAAGCACTGAACAGAGCCCACCCCGGAGTGCCCAGACCACCAGACTCCTCTCAGGATCACCCCAGCCCTTTATGTCCCCTTCACTGGGGCCAGGTGGCTTCCAGGTCCCCTGAATCTAAAGACAAGAGTCTGTTGCAACCACTTGAGTGGGAGCCCGGGGGGGACACAGGGGAGGTGGATGGGGCTGCAGGGACCCCACAGCTCTGCTCCGGGAAAGGAGCAGCTTGATGTCTGTGCAGTGTCTCAGCGGTTCCTGGCTGCTGGACAGAAGTGGGAGTTCAGCAGATGGGGAGCCAGGGAAAAGCAAGAGGCCAGAGGAGGGAAAACATCCCGACAAACAAATTAAAAGAACTGAAGAGACGTCCAAACTCCCCGGCCCAGAGCCTGGGTCAACAAGCCTGGGGGTCCCCGGCCTCGGAGAGGAGAGCCCGGTCCCGGGGCCGCAGGAGGGCACCATACACCCGCTTTTGCCTGCGGCTGCCGCTTGTCCCCAAAGCAGCTGGGACGTCAGGCTGTGCAAAGGCACGTTAAAGCTGCTGAAATCTACATCCTGCTTCCTAATGCACAGACACACACGCCTCCTCTTCCAGCATCCCTAACCCCTCTTCTCCCCCTCACACACACAGGCGTGTGTGAGACATGGGCACAGACGTCCCCGCACCGGTGACAACAAGCAAGAGGGAGCAGGACCCGAGGGACCATAACCTAACTCTGTCACTAAACCATGTCCCTAAGAACCTCATCTGTATGTCTTTTAAACACTTTCAGGGATGATGACTCTTACCACCATGACGTAGGAAGTCCTTTCTCCTCCAATTCCTTCTCTTTGGAGTTTTCAACCCATTTCATGGAGTAATTTCCGTAATGAGGACAGCGAGGCAGTTCATTATGCCCAGTGAGGTATTTGACTGTGGGAGACTGGGGATGGTTTGCAAAACAAAGAGAAAACAGGTTATGTCTAAAGTATTTGCAGCTCTTCCTGTAACAGCACAAAAATCTGCTCGCAGCCCCTGACCTGGCTCACATCACAGCCTGTGTGTTTGTTCAGTGGCCTTGAGATCTACACCTGGCTGATGGGAACGGGCAGGGAGACCTTCAGTCCCGGCAGAACCACAGCCCGTGGCTGTGCTGCCCTGGTCGCCTGCCCCGCTCCAGGCCAGGGCTTTCTGGGGGTTTGGGATATCCTGCTCCTTGTGTCCCGGGACAGCAGGTGCTGCCCGATCTCAGCAGATCCCTCGCCCCTGCCTGCACGCACAGCTCCAGCACAAGCCGCTCTGCACGTCCTCCAGCCCAGACAACAGGCAATGGGAAAGGTCAACTGCTCTGTGCTGCGGGCTGGTGACCTCGGGTGCTTTGCAAAACAGTTTTTCCCCTCCCCTACTCCGAGTCTGCAGCACTTGGAGGAACCGTTATATCAGAGTGATTTAAAAGTTTGGTTTGCAGCTCATCAGCCTGAGTTGAGCAGGACTGGCAGCCTAAATCCCACAGGCTGCAGGGGCAGCTTGCAGGCGAGTTTCCACACGTGTGGGATGAAGGATGGATAGCCAGTGCTGCCTGCGTGCACAGGAACCCCCAGGACAGCCTCACAGCACTGCCGGTGCTGCTCCCCGAAGCCCAAGAGCAGCCCCTCCGTGTCCATCCAGCAGCGTCACCCCAGCTGGATCCACCAGTGCAAAAGCAAAATGTGAAAAACCTGGAGGGAGGTTGTTCCTCCCCCTCTGCTCTGCCCTGGTGAGGCCGCATCTGGAGTAATGGGTCCAGTTCTGGGCTCCCCAGTTAATTCCTTGTCCTTCATAACTGCAAGGAGTCCAGTGGAGAGACACAAAGATGCTGAGGGCTCTGGAGCATCTTTCTGATGAGGAGAGACTGAGAGAGCTGGGGCTGTTCAGCCTGGAGAAGGTTGAGAGGGATCAACGCTGACAAATATCTGAAGGGTGGGCATCAAGAAGATGGACCAGACCCTATTCAGTGGAGCCCAGTGACAGGGTGAGGGGCAACGGGCACAGACTGCTGAACATGAGGAGAAACTTCTTTGCTGTGAGGTGCCAGAGCCTGGCCCAGGCTGCCCAGAGAGGTTGTGGAGTCTCCTTCTCTGGAAACATTTAAACCCACCTGGACGTGATCCTGTGGGATCTGCTCTGGTGACCCTGCATGAGCAGGGGGGTTGGACTGGATGATCTCCAGAGGTCCCTTCAACCCCAACCATCCTGTGATTCTGTGAATAAAAGATACCACTATGTCCTACACCCACACAGAGCATCGGGGTCACGTTCAGCCCTTCCAGCATTTGCTGGCGAGCATTGCCCTGGCCTGTGTCCTCGCCCCACGCCGTGCTGCACCGCACAGCCCTGCTCCAGCCCAGGGTCACAGTCCCAGCAGCAAGGAGGGACAGCACTGGCACACGCTGGCCGAGAGGCAGCAGGACGAGGGGTGCAGGGTTAGGCTGGGGAAGGGTCTCTCCATTGCACCTCTCCCCTCTCCAAAAACAAACTCAGCGGCTCAGTTCTCTGCTGCATTCTCCACTTTCCAAAGCCCTGGCCAGACGTCCCTCTGTGCCTCCCATCCTCTGCAAGCGCTGGCCCTTCCTGTCCTCTGTCCCGCAGGCCATCAACTAGCTCCACTCTCTCTCTTTTTATTTTTTTCTTCTTCCCTTTTGAACATATCAGCCTCATGGAATCAAAGAGGCATTTCAGTGACTCAGGCGTTTCCCATTGCCCTATTCCAGCATCCTCTACTCTTAACGCTGAGAGCTTTTCACGTCCTATTTGGAACTGATAGGAAGCCCTTTCATTGTTTCACTACATGGATATTAACACTGATGAAGGAAATGCTCCATCTGATAACAGAACCGTTGAAAGGAGCACCATTTCCAAACGAGCAGACTCGGAGACAGTGCGGCCCTGCAGCTCACACCAGCTCAGCACACTCACCTCGGGCAGCCCTAGCATCGCCCGGACCGGTTCCCTGTTTTCTGCATCCCACCAGGCTGGGATCTTGCATCAGGACCTCCAGAAAATGGGCTCTTCCCTGTCATGGGCACATGGCATTGCCCAGGTTTATTCTCGAGATCAACTTGGCTGTAAGAAAAAGCTGCAATTGCTCTGGTTTGAGCAGCCTGATGGCCAACAGGGAGGTCAGGCCCTGCCTGGAGGGAACACGTCTTGCTCAAGAAGTCAAGGAAGAAAAACGTCCCACCTAGGAGGACATCAATTGGCATTTAAGGCGTTCTCTGAGTTAGTGTTGGTTCTACTTAGCAGCCTTCAATGAATTAATCCTGAGAGCCGCTGCTGGGGACAAAGCCTATAACTGGAGCTCAGAAGAGACAGAAAACCCTTTGGACCCCAGTGAGAGAGAAGAGTCAAGAGCTCCATCTGATGCCCCAGCAAAGAACATAGAACCAGCATTTCCATGGGGCTTCTTAGACCAACAACAGCTCTGTCCCTCTGAGAGGCCTCCACAAACAGCACAGGCAGGTGTGGAACTTCTCTTCAGGCTGTAACCCAAGTCATGCACCATCCCAGCAAAACATCTCTTTCCAAAGCTTTTTGATTGTTATGGCACTTTCTGTTCTCCCCGAGACCTCTCCAAAGCCAGCTGGGCACTGCGCTTTTCTGTCACTCCTGAAAGTCATTTCCTCCTGCTGTGGCTGCCCTAATCAATTAGCAACCTATAAATAGCCTCCCTGATTGCACGGTGACATCCGGAGCGCATCGTCACCGCCAGCTTCCTCCTCTACCTGGGGAGCGGGTTTTTTCCAGAGCGCGGGGGGCGGGTGGGGACCCCCCTCTGCCCAACCCTCTTTAATGCTTCCCACCACCCGGTGACTTTCCGCTCCCTGCCCGTCTCCTCCCGCTCCTGTGCAATGGGACCAGTTCAGTTTTCAGCAGCTCCATGTTCTGGTGATCCACGGAGCAGCTCGGACAGGTCACTCTCAGGAGCGCTGTGCTGAACCCCACCTGAGCCGCCTTCAAAATGCCGGTCACTGCTACACAGTTCTCCCAAAAAGCCCATCCCATCCACTCCTCAGACCGCCAGGGTCAGCGCAACTATCCCGGAGGATACTCCAGCTTCCAGAAACGATGCTCAACACAGTCCCCGTTCAACAGCAAATCTTCCGATTCATTAGGCAGGCCAAAAAGAGAGTCAGGAAGACTGGAATGTCACCCAGGACAGGGGCCATGGGGGACTCTGCAGCCGAGATCCAGCCTGCAGCACCTACCTGGGACGAGCCTCTTCCTGAGCTGGTGGCACTGCCCATGTCTCAGGCAGGACAACCTGCAGCCACCTCTGCGTGCTTACTGCTGCAGGAGAACCGTTGCTAGCTGTCTCTTTCTTCCCCTGTCTAAGCAAAAATAATTAAATCCTGTGTTAACAACCAAACCATTCATCAAAAGCAACATGTGACCAGAGGGAATGGGGTGATCATGGCGGGCTGACAGGTGCCCCCAGCTTTTGCTGCCATTTTCCTCTCCCAGCCAATGTGCAAACCCCAAACCTGATGGGCCCATCGGGCTTTTGCTCTGTGCTTGCTCAGTAGATGAGCGATTGAGGGCTTTGCCTTTGAGTTACTGCAGCAGCTGAGCTTGTTCACAAACCTGGAAATGCAGGGATTCACATTTTTTTAAATGTGTGTGTGTGGAGAAGCAGAAAGCCAAGGTTATCTATCAGAATACATACATATATAATTAATTTTCTTAAAAACCCCTGTCACTCATCTCTTGCCTGGGGTGTGCAGCAGGGCCGTCCCAGAGAAGCAGCTGAGGAACCAAGAGTCTCAGTAGTTAAACCATTTCTTCTGTTCTTGTCTCGCCTCCGAAGCGCCGCCTCTGGCACCACCGGAGGAAGTCACCCAGCGTTTTGTTCTCGTAAACTGCCCCTTTGATCAACTGTGATTTTAGTGGATCAAACAGCTCCGAGGACGTAACAGCAAATCCCGGGACAGTCTCTAACGGGCAGGGAAGTGGTGTCTCCAGCATGAGTTGGCAAAGCCTTGGCCATCACAGCCGGGAAACAGCCCCCAAACCTGACCCAGCCCCAAAACCCCAGCGGGCGTCTCCAAATTGCTGTGACGTCCGGAGCTGACGGTTTGGCTGGAGCAAAACTCCTGGGACGTGGCTCGATAGCGTGGGTCCTGCCCTGCCAGCGTGCCGGACCGCGGTGCCGGGGCTGCGCTGGTGACCCCCATGCACACAGGGGGATCTGGCACCATCCCAGCCGGTGCCGACTGCTCCATGGCTGCTGCCTTTTGCTCAGCTCTTTCCCCTCCTTTGGGAACTCCCGGGGCCCCCATACCTGCAGTCGGGGCGATCCCCATCCCAGAGCAGGCAGACAGAGGAATCCGTCCCCACCCCGGATGCGGACACAGGGTGAAAGCCTCAGCAAGGCATCCATGGTCAATCCTCCTGGGCACACAGAGAAGGGCTTGGGTGGCAAATGAGATCCTTTAGAGATCAGGCTGTACTATAACACTGCACATTTGACGTATTTTTTTCCATATATAAAAAGCAGGAGGTGAACACACGGTTCCTCAAGAAGGACCTGAGTGGTCCCTACACCCGGTCTCTCAATAAAACACTTGAATACAGCAACCCACCATGGCCATTATGTTGTAAAAACAGATTGGCCTGGGAGCAGCTGCTGGACAGAACCAGCTTTCCAAGTGTTTTGTGCCACAAAGTGCAGCCCCACATGGAGTCTCTGCTGGCTGATAAGGGGTTGAGAACATGCTGCGCTCCTCCCCTCCGTGGCAGCACTAACAGGTCGTTTTCTCTACCAAGTCAGTCTTCACACACACATTTTCAGGGGCCTCAGAAAGCCCAGAAAATCTGTGGGACCAGCACAACCTGAGCTTTCATGACAGATGCACACAGAAAAGTGTGTGTTCTTCCGTTTGGTCTCTTGTGCTCCCCCCAAAAAATGGAGCAGAGGGGCTGCTGGTGGCTGGGATGAGACCAGCTGGTGTGGGGGACAGAGCACAGTCCCCCTTCATTCGGCCACCATCCCGTCCATCAAAAGGACACCAGCCTCCACAATCTGCTCGTCCCACACGTCTCTTCTCAGCTACCCCTTGCTGACCACTGCCCATCGCTACCAGTTCACAGCCAGCAAACTAATCTGGCCACGTTTGGTGCTTTTCTTTAATCCCAGCTGCTGGAGTCAGGACAACTTTAGTTTGGTTATGATTTGTTGTTTTGTTTTTTTTTTCTTCCTAAAAGCAAGGGTATTTTAGCTCTTGGTATTACAGAGAAAGGGAAAAAAAACCAACAACTGACTTCAAAAAGCAGCAAGCAGATGGAACAACACCAAAAATGTGCATTTTTGTCACATTTCTTGCTTTCTGGTCATTCACACTAACCACACGGAGCAGGGGCAGGTTGAACCCCCACCAGCCGGTGCTCGGGTTGGGCAGGGAAATGGGACACTGCCCTTGGATAAAAAAACATCACGAGATAAAGGCGCACACACCTCGTACGAGCCAGGGATGGTGCTGGACCAGGCTGGGTGGGAACAGGAGGAGAAGACCTCTCTGAGATCGCGCCATGGAGAAGGCGGCTGCGTGCCCCAGGGCTACCCATTGCCACGGGCCAGGGACGAGCCCCAGCAGGCCCTTTGCCTCTTGGCGTGGACCAGCCCTCAGCATATTTCCACACAGCTGGAGGGAAACCCCAGCTGCAGTCCTGAAAAATAACAAATAATAAAAGTGGCTGCGAGCAGCAGCAGGGCTGGCAGGAAACATTCCCAGTAGCAGCTGCTTCCTGAGCGCGACATTTATTTGATCCCCTGGCACCATCTGGGCCATGCCCCACTCTTTGTTTTCATTAAGAGTTTAGAAAAACAATTCAGCTTTGACTAATTGCTCTTTAAAGGTCCCAGGCTCACCCCTTCTCCTCCCCCCCACATTTCCTCTCCCAACCCCTCACCATCCATCCAGCCCCAGGCCCTCCCCTTGCACCCACACTGTGTAACTCCCATTGTCCCCATGTTTCTAGAGGTACGTGGTGTCCCCCAATGCTCAGATGAGACACATTTTCATGTGCTGCCCCCTGTGAGCATTTTCCTTTGCCCGCCCAGGCAGCACTGGGACAAATACAGCAACACATGCCATGACGTGCCAGGCAAGCAAAATGCTCAGACTAGACATGAGGAAGAAATTGTTGTCCCTGAGGGTGGTGAGAGCCTGGCCCAGGTTCCCAGAGAGGTGGTGGATGAACCATCCCTGGAGACATCCCAGGCCAGGCTGGACGGGGCTCTGAGCAACCTGAGCTGGTGAAGATGTCCCTGTCATGGCAGGGGGGGCACTGGGGGCGCTGGGAAGGTCCCTTCAACCCAAACTGTTCTGTGATTCTATTCTATAAAACGTCCCACCGCAGCAATGTGCTGGGTTAGAGCCACATACCGCTTGGTGAGGAAGATGAGGCTGATCGCTGGCAGGTCAGCAGCATCATCCAGGACCTCCATGCTGTTTGCAGACACCTCCCAAATCCTGTGGGCTGGGATTTACTATGCCCTGCCCGGGCACCTCTTTCCACCTCCCACACGAGCACGCTGACCTGTGGGGAGCAGCCCAGCGACCCAGGCCTGAGAGGGAGCCTGGTTTGTTGCACATGTATTTTCCACCCTGGAATAATCAGAGAGAAAAATGTCAAGCCTTGATGTGAAATCCTTGCCACACCGGGAGGTGGTTGTTACTGCACAGGACTTGCGTGTGTATCCCCCCTCACCCTGTGTCCTCACCTGATGGCTTTAGCAGGATCCACAAGGAGGACAGAGGAACCGGAGGAATTCCGGCCCCCTAATTACACTTGCTGGGAGGAATTTGCTTTTGCAATATCCCTGTCGAGTTAACCTAACAAGCGTGGAGACGAGCCTTTCTCATTTAATTAGCAGCTCCACCGTGAAGTCCTCCCCACGCACGCACACGCTGGCTCCCCGCTCCTCAAACAGTGTTTGTTCATGCTCCCCTCACCCTTTGCCCTTTGCAACCTTCTGCAAGAGCTCAAAGCACTTTTACGCCTTCCTACTCCCACTTTCCGGTCCTAAAAAGTCTGCTTGGGTCGAGGCAGCGGCTCCGTTTCCTCGCTCCTTCCTAACGAGCGCTTCCTGCTCCTCGCTGCCCGTGGTGATGTGAAGCTTATAGAGCACTGAGATTTCCTTCCCTGGAAACACGGCGGTGCTCTGCTCTCCTCCAAGGGCTGGGGAACTCATTACTCCGTCCCTGCAATCTCAGCTGGGAAAGCAGCCGCTCGGGAAACCGCAGCCGCTGACCATGCTGCAGCAGCAGGTTGTCAGACGGCTGACCATTCCACAGGGGGGATGGCTGGAGAAAAGCTGGCGGTGGGGTTTTGGGGAGGCTTTTTTAGCAAGGGGAGCTTGCTGCTGGACTGAGGTGGTGGGGACCGTGCTCACACAAGGCACTTCGGAGCCATCAGAGCCCCTGGGCTGGACTGTGCTCGAGGGGCTCAAACGGCAGGAGGATGTGCTGGGGAGGGTCAGGTTGGACATGGGGAAAAGGTTCTTCATCCAGAGGTGCCGGACACTGGAACAGGCTCCCCAGGGAGGGGTCACAGCCCCAACCCTGAAAATATTCAAGAAGAACTTGGACAACACCCTCAGACACACGGTGTGAGTTTTGGGGTTGTCCTGTGCAGGGATATGAGCTGGACTCAGAGATCCTTGTGGGTCCCTTTCACCTTAGGACATTCTATGAAGCTCACCAGCAGAATTTGGCTTTCAAAGAGGGACCAGCCTGCTTCCAGGTGTGCTGTGGAAGGCAGCCAAGGCAGCAGAGAGATTGCTGGTGGGCCAAGCTAAATCTGGCAGGTTTACACCTCCAGCGCGAGGACTGCCAAGGACAAAGCACTGGGAGCTTGCAGGCTGAACCAGACTGACCCTCTCCACACGTGAGCTGTGCTGGAAAACCCTTGCCATATTCACCAGGATAATTAGACTTGTACTAGAATGAGATAAAATGGAAAAATAAGTTTTCTGGGCCCAGAAAATACATGACACTGCCCTTGCAATGTTGGTTGGCAATGTATTTTCCCCCGCTGTCAACTGTGAGGCTTCAATCGCTCCAGTTTGCAGCATGTGTCAGCTTTAACCAGGAACACCAGGACCCTGTTTCTATCCAAAAAATTGCCCAGTGGGTCTTTTCTCACCACCTGTACCCACCTTCTTTTCCCCTTTGCCAGCTGTGCCAGCCCAGTCCCAAAGCCGGAGATGCTGCAGCCGTCTCACTGCTCACACTGTCACTGACAATGCTCAGCACCATCCAGAACGGTTGTCAGCACCCCTGAGCACCCCGAGAGGGAAATCTTACCTGTGTGCCAAAAAAAAGGACAGAGGAACAGAGCAGCAACGCTGCAACCCAGGGCAGCAGCGGTTTTGCCCGTCTGAAAGATGCCAGATGAAATGCAGGTGGGACGCGATGACCGGGTGGAATTTCTGGGTAAAGAACGAACATGGACATTAGCATCTTGCAGAGGGTTGAACTCACCTGGTGGGCTGCCAGAGGAGGGAAAAAAAAAGCTGACAGCTCTCTTGGAGACACATTGCTGTGCCACCACAGAGCCCAGGCTTGTTTAACTGACACATTGATTAATGGAACTGTCTGTGGGCATAAGCAAGGGGGAATTACAGAGATCTAGGAGGAAAGCAAAGGGAATCACAATAATTATTAATCGGTTGAGGTCTTTCCAGCTAAAGCATAAGGACCTTAACAAAGGAAATAACTCGAAGCATAGGTGTGGAAGAGGTTTTGGGAGAAGAGCCCACAGTCTCATCGCCCTGCCTGGGTTGCAGGCAGCAGGGCAGGCAGATGGAAACAGGAAAAGCCCAGCTGGAGGGAACATAGTGACAAGCCCTGCTGGGGGCCACATGTGGGTGGAAGAGAGGAAATACTGCTGTTCTTTAAGGATGGGTCTGTTGCCAAGTATCCTAACACACAGCAGACCAGGGTTCTCCAGGGCCAGACCCCAGGAGGTGCAGAGTGGAGATGGGCAGTGGGTGCATGGCATGGAGGAGACGTGCTGGGATGAGCTGTGGTGGGTGAGGAGAAGGGGGTATGGGGGCACAGGGCTCCCTGTGGGACTCATTGCCGTGGGGCACTGCTCATTTCCACATCAATATTACCCAAAACATGCACATGAGGTACCACAGCTTGGACCTGTGCCTGGAGCATCCTCAGGACAGCAGCTGGGCTGCATCCCGCGCTGAGGACCGAAGCCACCGAGCATCGCTTTGCTCCCATCCCCAAAATCGGGTGCCCTGCAGCCTGGGGGCCCTGTCCAGGCTGTGCTCGGGGCGGAGGCGCTCCCGGCACACCGCAGGAAGCGTGACTCGGCTTTCCAGCACGCAGGAATGCCGGGCGGCGCGGCAGCCAGCTTCCTCTGCCTGCTGCACGCTTCCTGCCCCCCGCCTTACTGGAAACCCCGAGTGCTGCCCAGTGCTCCCAGCCCAGCCACCAGCACCGTCCAGGTGGCAAAGGGCTGGTGTGAGCCATGGCCTCGCTCCCCAATGCAGTTAAGTTGAACGGTGTTCCCTGAAACAAAAACAAACAGTTTCATTACAAATCTGAGGCCTTGGTGTTTATTTTGAAAATGTTCTTTAAGCTTCAGTGATTGTTTGCTGCTACCCTTATTTACAGTCATGCTGAATAAAGCTATAGCTAAATGGAAAGTTATATGTATTCACAAGACGTTAATGTCTACATCTTATTATTTGCAGCCTCTCAGAGAAAGCAAAAGTAACTACAAACAGCTCTATGCCAGAACCTGGTTTCTTGACCAACATCGCTTCAGCATGCAATGAAGTGGTTCATTCTAAAGCGGTTACAGTTGTTGACGACAAGAGTCTTTGTATTCAAATGTTAAATATTTTCTGACACTTAGGAGTTACTGCTGCTCTTCCCATTTTCTTTAGGTCAACATTATGGTTCATGGCATCACTGTACAGGTCTCTGTACTGCTGGGCTGGTGTGAGCCATGGCTTCTCTCCCCTTTCCCATTTGTGCTGCTGCTGGAGCAAAGGGGTTGGTTTTTTTTCCACAGAGATATCACAAAATCGTAGAATGGTTTGGGTTTGAACGGACCTTAAAGACCATCTACTTCCAACCCCCGCACCATGGGCAGGGACACCTTCCGCTAGACCAGGCTGCTCAGAGCCCCTTCCAGCCTGACCCTGAACACTGCCAGGGATGGGGCATCCACAGCTGCCTGTTCCAGAGCCTCACCACCCTCCTGGGGAAGGGCATGGACTATTTTTTGCTTCTCTTTATATTTACTGTGCCTTAGGATGTCCATTTGCCAGCTGTTCCTACCTCTCACCTTGGTGTATAAGTAAACTGCAGAAACAGAGGGAAAGTGATTATTCCAAATAATTTTGTAAACTGAGGTTGTAAAATACATGAAAGAGGACAGCGAAAGCGGAAGGAGGAACAGCACAAGCCCTGCCAGTGGGAGACAACAGCAGCATTTGAAGCCATGGGGTGTGCAAGTCAACCCATCCCGCTTGGTGCCTGGGCTTTTGGGGCAGGTGCTCTCCATGGAGATAATCTTGCATGATCCCACCTGATTTGCAGCAGCACCAGCCAAACAGAGGGTTAATCCCTGCAAGGTTTGGGCTTGCAGAGCTGCACTGACTGCCTGGTAGGAGCATGGCTCTTCATTCCCTCACCTTCCAGCCCACCCTCCCCTCACATCACCCAGTCTCGTTCCCCAAGGACCAGCTTGGTCTCCTCCCTGCCCATCACACATCCATCCCAGCCTGGACCAGCAGTTTCTTGCCCTTCAACATCCACCTCCTCTTGTGCAGGTTCCTCCCCAGCCCCAGTCACCATCCTTGGGGGATGCTGTAAGCATCCGCAGGCCCACCACAGCCCCAAAGATCCTTAGAAACACGACAGACCATATCTCACTGCTTCCAGCCTAGATCCCCTCATGCCATCTGGTCTCACCCTGACCCTGTCTCTGAGGCGGAGACATGTCCCTGTCAGGTCCCTGCAGGGTCCTCTCTTCACAGCTCAAGCCTCATCCCCAACATGGGTCATAGAATCGTTTTGGTTGGAAGAAACCCTCAAGATCATCGAGTTCAACCATACCCCCAACCCCGACACTGCCCCATGTCCTGAGAACCTCATGTCCGTCTGTCCAACCCCTCCAGGGATGGTGACTCCAGCACTGCCCTGGGCAGCCTGTTCCAATGCCCCACAGCCCTTTGGGGAAGAAATTGTTCCCAGATCCAACCTCAACCTCCCCTGGTGCAACTTGAGGGCGTTTCCTCTGCTCCTGGCGCTTGTTCCTGGGCAGCAGAGCCCGACCCCCCTGGCTCCGAGCTCCTTCCAGGCAGTTCAGAGATCAGAAGGTCTCCCCTCAGCTCCTGTTCTCCAGCTGAACCCCCAGCTCCCTCAGCTGCTCCCATCACACTTGTGCTCTACGTGGGTCCTCTCCCCATAGAGCAGCCCTGAGCCTTCTTGCCTTTTCCTCCTTTCAGCCCACTCTGCAGATGGGTAAACTCATCCCTACCTACCTTCTGGGCAACCCCAGCCCTTCCTTATCAAGTCAACCGCACACTTACACCCCACCACAGCCATCACCCAACAGCTAATGGTCTTCCCTGGGCCAGACAGCAGCCACGCAGCTCCGCCACAACACATCCGAGATGCTGTTCCCCAGCCATACACCAAATCAGTGTCACTTGAAACGCACCTCAGCTGGCCGGGCAGGAGCGCCACACGCTGCACTAGGCAACCACCTAATCTCCCCAGAGAGAGTCCTTCAAGGCTGTTCCTGTTCAGGCGCTGATAAAAATCTGACCAAGATGTTTTCAACAGTAAGCCAGGAGCGATTACAAAGCAACCGTCCCCTACCCTCCAGCTGGGAAAGCTCAGCCTGGAGTTTTCTTTAGAAACGTGGATTTTTTCTTTTTTTTTTTTTTTTTTTTAATTATTTTAATTTTAATCTTTGGTGCCAGCATCACCTGCTGGTGGGGAGTTCCAAACCCAGCTCCCTGGGACTGGGAGAGGGTTGGACCGGAGGACAAGCAGAGCTCTGCTCTCCTCTCACCAGCCGAGCGCTGTGGTGGCACTTGGGCAGCGGTGGGACGGGAGCAGAGGCAGGACCTGGACTCATCTCCATGCATGCACAGCAAGCTCCGTTTGCACTCACATCTCAGAAGACAAGTAAACCCAACGCAGAGACACACCCAGGGCACCTCAGCAGCGCCCGCAGCAGCTCCGCCGTGTAGAGGCCAGTGACCACATCTGTCATGGTCCATCTTTCTCCACCAGGCCCTCACATCAATATTGTTTGCAATGGCCCCATGCCCAAGTACAGTGCCTGAGGAAGCTGATGGTGAAACAGTGGAACAAGTTGCCTAGAGAGGTGGTGGATGAACCATCCCTGGAGACATCCCAGGCTGTGCTGGACGGGGCTCTGAGCAACCTGAGCTGGTGAAGATGTCCCTGTCATGGCAGGGGGGGCACTGGGGGAGCTGGGAAGGTCCCTTCAACCCAAACTGTTCTATGAATCTGCGTTCTGTCTTTACCTGCTCCTTCTTGTCATCAGCAGGAAAAGAGTGCAGTGTTGGGCTGGCTTCCCGGAGGGATGAGGAGTCCCATCCTTGGAGATTTGCAGGTCTTGACTAGAGCTGAACTGATCTAGCACCATCAACAGTCCTGCTTTCTCAGTCTGGAACCCTCCAGGAGCTGCTCCTAGCCAACATATCCAAGACCAACCGTCCTCTCCTGTGGCCATAGCAGCTGAAGCTGCTGATGTGATGGATCCCACATTCACACCGGTGACACTCCCCAGGCTTGACAAGGACCTGCAATGCAATAAAGTTAATTAAGCCACCCCAGGTAACCTTGAACACCTCAGTAAGGGAGGTATCATAATAAAATATTTTTTAAAATATAATTTAAAAAATATAGACTATAATAAATTATATAATATAACACGACATAATATAATATCACACAAATCCACCAGCACAGAGATGGGCACGGCCATCGGGGCAGCAGCAGCCACACATCCAAGCTGAATATTGCACGTTCTCCAGGGCCAGGGTGTCCCCTGGACAGTTTCATGGTACCAACACCCATCACTGCTTCTGCAGCTCATGGGATTTATGTACGCAATTACCCACTAATTAACAAACCACCACCAATGACCAAAAAAAAAAAAATCCCATCACAGATAAAGTATTTGGCACAGGGCGGAGGGGGCGGCATTTTTGGCTGGAGGACTTAAATATCTTCTCTTTATAGTGCTGCCAAGCCACAGCACAAACATGTCAGTGCATGAAAACCAGTCTGTGAAATTCAGAAGGCTCATTAGCCAAAGGCATTAAGGGTGCAAATTGACCAAAACACTCTGGCAAGTAAATCATGTCCAAAAAAATTTTTTTTAAGTCCTGGATAAATGTGAATGTTGCAGCAAGATCCCAGGGAGAACAGACTAAGCCCAGCACGGGGATATGACATTCTCCCCAAGCAGCTCTTTCACTGTGAGTTTGGCTCAGCCTCAGGGTTGGACTCTGTGTATGCCATGAGTGTGGTCTGGCTAAATAAAGGATTTAATTAGCACTGCCACTAGCAGCGAAAGTATCACGAGCTGATCTTGGGGAGCAACAGGTACTTTGAAAAACAGCCCTTTTAATCCTCAGAGCCATAGGGAAATTACAAACCCGTCACTTGACCATCACAGGAAAATTAAAAGTCCAACTTCAGTGACAACAAAAATAACCCAAAGTACGATGTGCAATAAACAGCACAGAAACAGACCAGAAAGCTCTTTAAACAGGTTTTTTAATCTCCTTTCCCCTCTCTTCATAATATCACCTTTATTATTTTCTGATGCGGAGCCTGATTCTCACAAGTGCAGCGGATGCTGTGAGCAGGGTAACGGAGCAGTGGCAATTTCTCCTGAGCAGAGCTCGGGGATTTAATATGCTGGCAGAGAGCGAGATGGGTGAGGAGAGGGAGGAGAGGGCAACCTGGGCCAGGAGGTGCTGGGCAATAAAGCCATGGGGATAACGAGCCTGCCACACCAAGCAGGATTCATCAGTGATGGGCAAGCGACGACTACTTGTCCCGGCACCATGTCCCTTCCTGGTGCCTGCCACAGCTATTGGGCGTGGTGGGGAAGGTGCTCCAAGGACAGGGATGGATGGATGGATGGATGGAGGTGGTGAGACACGTGTCCTGTAGCCCTTTGCCCAAGTCTGCCCATGGTTGAAGGTTGCCTGTCCATCTTTGTAGCCCTCGACGTTCTTGCCAATCCAGGAGACACAGGTTGTGCTGCAAGTGTCCCCTTGCAGCCAAGGCCCTGCTTATCTGGGAAGGTCACCAGCAAGAGCCCCAGAGAACAGAACTGCAGGACGGGAGGGGTACACCACACCACCAGCCCAGATGTTGCCTCCAGGAGCCTTGTTACATATGGGCAGGTAGAGTCCTGCTCCCCAGTTGGTGTTGCTCATCCAAAGGGTTCCCTTTCAGTTAAAAAAGCCAACTAGTTGTACAACAACAGCATGGACACCCTTGTTCCTGCAAACATCTGCAATCCCCTTTCCCTCCTCTGCCTTTGGGTCCCTAGAGCATCCTCTGGTCTGCACAACATCCTTCTCCTGCAAGGGATGTACCTGGGGTCTCTGGCTGCCACAGCTGCTTCTCACACACACTTGCTGGTGTCAGATGTGGTGGCACAGGCTGTCCCACAATAAGGTCTCTCCTGGGTTAAGAAAAAGCAAACTTGTTGAGCTTTCATGCTCCCATCCCACATCTGGCCTCTCAGAGCTACTGTAGCCATCACACCTCTGCCATGTTTTCCCTGCTGAGCTTTGCGAGGCCATTCACAATCACCCAGATGTCAACCACTGATGTGAAATCAGCAGCACTGACAGACACTGAAGAGGAATATTTGATAGTAGGACGTAAGTGGCAATGCAACAGATCTGGTCTGAACTGCAAAGGGTGCCGAACAGAGGTCCTATCCCATCCTCCCCGACACGAGAGCACCCACTGCAAGGAAAAGCTCTCCTGGTGCCTACAGCCCCAGCGCTGGCTGTGCCCTCCTGCCTGACAGCGGCACACGTGACTGCGGCTGGAGTGATGGATGGGGCCGGAGTCTCTCTCTAATAGTATCTCACAGCGGTTTCCGTAAGTTGATGGAGATTGCACAATACTACCAACTGCCATGCCGGATATATTTTGCAACCCGGGCTTCTAGTGCCACATCTGTAGGATGATATGCCAAGGCCTTCTGAGGAGGGTCTGGGGAAGTTTGAGCACAGGAAGAAAAAAAAAAGAAAGAAAAGGAAAATAAAGTCAATAAACATCGTTCCATAGCAGCTATTTTGGTGAGGCACCCTGGGGTGAGGGGAGCCGGCACCGGCCAGCGTTGGAGGCACAGCAACCCAGCACGCTGTCTCATAGCTCTTCCCACCACCAGTGGCTGGCAGAAGGTCCCTCTCCCATGGGTGGGTGGCAGCACACCATAAAACACCCAGACAGGAGCTGCAGACATGGCCTGTGCTCACCAAGAAGCACCTGCAAGACAGGGCTGGAGGTGGCACGAGCCCTGGGGAAGCAGCGCTGCTGCAGCACCATGGAAGCATCAACCAGCTGCTGAGGGTGGCTGCGGGCTGCCCCAGCTGATCGCCCTGGGAAGTGCTGCCCCTGCTACCCCGGTTTGGTGGCTTACACTGGAGGGTGGAAGGTCCCATGGTCTTTTGCAACTCACCCATTTTCCCCAGCTCTGCCAACACATCTCAGTCCTACCTGGGTCAGACCTCTGGGTGGCTACGGTGTAAACGAAGAGTAGAGAGTTCATTAAACAGAGGTGTCTCACTGCCACAGGGTGAGGAAAGTCTTGCTGAGTTACCTCTTGCCCCAGGGCAGATAGAACCATAGAATCATTTTAGTTGGAAGAGTCCCTCAAGATGATTGAGTCCAACCGTTAACCCAATGCTGGCACTAACCCATGTCCCTAAGAATCTCATCTACGTATCTTTTAAACCTACACATCTTTTATCCCATTCAGAGGCTCAGAGAACCCAAACCTTGGTCACCAGCAGCTCGGGATGCCCGAAGCCAACCCTTCTCAGCACCACCACACTAACCCTCCCCATCACATTCTCCTCTCCTCCATCAGCAATATCCACCAGGTTAATTAATTCCACTCAGGAATGGGGGACCAGAGACAGGTTCTGTGACGCGGGGAGCGAGGATGTTGGAGGAATAACATGGAAAAGACTGCCTTCAAATTTCCATACACACCCTCTCTCTCAGGGGAGGGGAAAAAACGAAAAAAAAAAAAAAAAAAAAGAAAAAAAAAAAAAAAGAAAAAAAGAAAAATTAAAAAAANTATCCTTTTCAAAGAAAGGATGTGGTAAGGCCCAAACAGCCGCCGCTGACACATGAGCCAGGGTGCAGAGATGCTGTTTTTTTCCAGAAGGAAAGGAGGGATTTTGCCGTCTCCTCTATTTAATGAGGAACTCGTCTTACCTCTCTGCAGACAAGGGCAGTCTGGCCCTGGCAATACCACAGCTCCACATTCCCCCACTTTCCTTGCCACCAAGGGACTTTGGGGGATGCAGATGGCTGCTGCCTCCTGCCTCAGTTTCCCCACCAGTGAACCAAGTTGATGCTCATCTGTGGCAGGGCCATGTGGCAAGACTTGATCTGCAGCTGTCAAGCTCTTGGAGGTATTCACGTCTTCCACCATCCATCACCACCTAAAATACAAACATGGGGGTTTTACAGTGCAAAGAGCGGGTCCTGGGCAGGGAGAGGCTCTGCCCTTTGGGGTTTGGACCCTCTCCGGTCCTCCAGCAACAGGCTCCTTTCCCTCATCTCCTTCCTGCACAAGCCAGAAACGGAGCCAAGCTAATAATTCAGATGACAGAATTAAACTGATCCTGATTAGAAAAAAAGCCTTTACCCTGAAGAGAGTGAAATCTGGCTCCATGCTGCCTGAAATCCAATAGTCTCCCCCGGCCACCACAGCGAACCCAAAACCTGCCTCAGGGCAAAGACACTTTGTCTTGAAACAAGGGAAGTTAAACGTCTCTTAATGGGAATTTTGACACGTTTTGCTTTGATTTTGTTAATGTTACAGAAGTAGCTGTTAGAAAATATTTCAGCCCCCCTGTGAGGGTCTGGGACATGGTGTGGATGGCACAGTGCCCAGCCGGGCCCTTTGGGAAGAAATCATGGCCATGGGGAGAAAAGGTCTCCGTGCCAAATCTCCCCACACTTCCCTGGGTACAACCATTTCGTGACGGGTCCATCAGGGAGCCAGGAACCCTCCAGCCTCCCAGGCTTGCAATGACACCTGTGGGGCAGCCAGCATCGTGGAGGGGTTGAACAGACACATAGATGAGGTTCTCATGGACATGGTTTAGTGCCAGGGTTGGGTTAATGGTTGGACTTGATGATCTTGAGGGTCTCTTTCAACCGAAATGATTCTATGGATGAGACCCATTCTTGTCCCCTCATATCGCTAAAAAACAGGGGCTAATCCAGGTTGAGGGTGCCAGGGCTGCCAGGATGGTGAGGTCTGACTCTGAGAATCCAGGGCTGTGCTGTGCACAACCCACAAGCCCCACAGAAACACCAGCACCAGATGCAGAAAAAACCCCACAAAGAACGCATGGGAATGGCTGCAAGGGGAGGTGCTAAAGTCAGCACATACCTGCAAGACCTTGCAAGAGGCAAAGACAGGTTGTCCCCAACATGCTCCAGGGTGAAAGAGGATCCTTCTCTGCCTGTTCCCACTTCACCTGCACTGTTTGGGTGCAATGGGGGGGTCACTCCTTGCAGGAGCAACACTGGTTCTGCACGGTAGATGCTGAGCCCCATTGCTCCCATGTCCACAGGCACTGCAGGAGAAACCCTGATGGGGACATGGGGACATGCTACTGCCATTCTCCTGAGGGACTGGAGACCTGTCTTGCCCCCATGGAGGCTTCTGGAAGCCCCACCTGGAATCCTGCCCCCCCAGCACTGTTTCCAGCCCCAGGTTGGTGTCTCTCACCCACCTGGAGACAGAACAGGGTTAGATTCAGCACAGGCAGAATGGTGACATAGGCACATTAGTGACCTCCTGAGGTTTTAGCTACTTCTTTCCATTTGGCACCAAAACAGCAGCTGGTGCTTCCCTGAGGAGACCTCCTAGATGTTCAATGAACCCCATGGACATTTCAGATGAATTTAACCCTGAATCACCTGAGGAAATATCTCCCACTAAGGTGCTGGTGAAATCTTGGGGCAGCAGGAGCAGGACACACTCTCCCCAGTGCATGAGAGCTCGTCCTCACCAAGTGCATGGGCAAGAGCATCTCTGATGGGTGCAGTTTGAGTCTTAACTGCGATCCCAGTGAAATGCAACAGATAGCTCCTCATCCCTGACACTTAGTGGGCAAGAATCAGGGTTTTCCTGGCTTTCCAGACCCATGTCAGCCTGGTGATGACCTTCCTGGGTTTGCAGCACATCCCTGGCTGAGGTTTGGAGTGAAGCACCCAGGTACCTGCTACAAGGCAGCTGCACAGGCTGAACTAGGAGAGGGTGGGGAAAAAAAACACGAAACACAAACCTGATGCAGTCAGGACTGCACTAATTTTAGCAGTGGAACTACCCCAACTGGAATAAATCAAGCAAACGAACCAGCCAGGGCTGTGGGGTTGCAGGAGGAATCTGCTCCTCCTCGGGGATGGTGTTTACTTGCAGTCGCTTTTCCCATCCCTGCTCCAGCGGCCCCATCTCCACCCGACCCGCCACAGCCCACATTTGTGAGCTATTTTTTGTTGTTTTAACGCAATGCTGCAATTCTAACCCGGAGCCTCGGATTGTCAAACAGTTTTTCTTTTCTTTCCTTCAGAAAAAAAAAAATACAGCTGAACTAATTTGATGAAAGGGGAAAATAAAACGTAAGCCAGACTAAACACATGCAGTTCCTACCTACAGCCAGGGCCCAGCTTCTCCCAGGCCAAAGTCAACACACGTCAATTTTTAACATGACAGGGCTTTAGAAGGGAGGTTTGAGCCCTGGATGAGAGGCGGCTGGAAAACATTAATAACAAGGTCTGTCAATTAAAGGCAGGCATGACAAGCCACCAAGACAAGGGCTGGGGGGTTTCCCTTCCTCCCCTTCTCTTTTCTCTTAATTTGGTTAGGAAAAAAAAAAGTGATTAATGAAGAAATCCCTCCATTTGTCAAAAAAAATGCAGCCACATTACCAAATGAAGGATGGGCTTTGTTTAAGAGCCTTGAGAACAGCCCAGTAGGTAAGATTTGAGATCAAGGGTTAAGGAAAGTGCTGCCTCTAGGGATGCTCCCAGTGGTCCCACCCAGCCCAGTGTGGTTGCTCCCAGTTCACCTGTGCATACTGGGAAGAGAAGCGGCCGAGCTGCCTCCCCTGGAGCATCCACATCCCGCAGGATTTGTAATTACTGCACCAAGCTGACTCAGTGGTAAAGTTAGTGGTTGGACTTGATCTTAAAGGTCTTTTCCAACCGAAGTGATTCTATAAGTGGTAATGTGCCTGTTGCACTGGAGATGGCTATTTTAGGTTCTGGTAAAAAAAATTAAAAACCCGAACAAACACCTCACCCTGCTTTTATCAGCCCCATAGGAAGCATTTCTATGGCTTCTGTGGGCTGGGCAGGTTTCTGTCCAGAGCCACCCACTGGGCTCCAAAACAGCTGGGAAAAACAAGAGAAAGGTGCAGAGCAGCAGCGACCCAAGCAGCTTTTGGAAATGAAGGCAAAAGCGAGCAGGAAGATGGGTGAGAGGGAGTGACTGCTTCATTATGGGGTGGAGGGGAAAAGGGTTTTTCTCCTAAAGCCCAGGAAACATCCCCCCACCGCACCAGGAGGAGGTTCCCATGCTCCAGAGAAGCGGTGCTGGCTTTCAGCTGGGAGAGCAGCTAAAGATTGAGCCCGGAGGGAAACACCAGGGATTCCTTTCACCTTCAACACCTAAACAAATATTGTGTCCACAGACACTCACTCCGCACAGCATATCCCGTGCCGGTGTGCATTACCCATCCACGCAGCGCAGGGACCGGCTGCTGGACCAGCTCCAACACCCCGGCTGCAACACCCCATCCCCAGCAGCAGCTCGGCCAGATGCTCCAGCGGCTCTGAAGGGCCCACAGGAGCCAGACACAACCCACTCTGCCTCCCACCATTGACTGTCTCAGTCTCCAAAAGGGAGACGACCTTCCGGGAGACCCTCCAGGCATGGGCATCGCATCCACCCACTGACCCGACACCCGCCTGTGTGGGGCTGGAGCAACATGCTTGGGGGGCTGCTCTGGTGTGGGGGGACTGTGAGGACCAGGGGTGCAGCATGTGGCTCTGCTGCTTCGTGGGCTGCTTGCCAGGGTGTGATGGGTGAACTGGGATCCAGTCCTGTTCTCGGGTTGTGTTTCACTTTCTCTGGCCCAGCAAACACAACCTCATTCCAGCATGCATGGGGTTCAATTTGCAAGACCAGGCAGAGCCAGTCCAGTCTTATTTATTCAAACAAGTGGCTGGCCTGGCCCCAAGTGGGTGAAAAGCTCCTTGGATCTGCTAGATATCACCTGCCCTCTCTGTTGGGTGAAAAACAGACACTTTGTGCTCTTTTGCTCAGGGTCTTGTCACCGTAAAAGACTGTAAGCAGAGACAAAGCCCAACATGCCAAGAGAAAGTGATGGGGAGAGTGAAGCTGGTGCCTTCAGCCCAGTAAAGTGCACTGAGGATGCAGAAACACTGCAGGAGAGCCTGTCCCTGAGCTCCTGAGCTGGTACAGCCAGGCCAACATTCCCTTCTTGGGCCACACCAGCTCTGCTGCCCGCCTGGGTCACCACTGTGGCAGCAGGGGCCACTAACCCAGCCACAGCCCACCCACAACAAGTGCCCCAGAGCTGGGACAGGTGAGACGAGATTGTAGAATTGTTTTGGCTGGAAGAAACCCTCAAGATCATCAAGTCCAACCATAACCCACCCCTGGCACTGCCCCATGTCCTGAGAACCTCATCTCCGTCTGTCCAACCCCTCCNGCCCCCAGCTCCAACCTCCTTTCAGGCATCTGCAGAGAGAGAGAAGGTCTCCCCTCAGTATCCTCCAGGCTCTTCAACAAGCCCAGCCAGGTGCTCCCATCCCAAGGAAAGAGCCCCTTTCATCACCAAAAAGCACAGGAAGGCAGAGCTCAGAGAGCCCCTGGCTGCCCCTGCTCTGTGCCCACAGCTTCTGGGAAGTGCTTTGTCAACATGTCCTGCCCCTGTGGGTGGTCAAGAGCAGCTGCCTGTGCTCCTGGCACTAATCATCTAAATCATCAGCTCTGGTGGCTGCTACCAAGGCCTCGCTGCCCCCCACGCTGGGTGGCACTGGCTGTCACCTCCTTTCAGCCCCACATGTCCCAGGACAGGGCAGGAGCAGCAGCATGTGGCACAGGAGGAGAGCTGGGGCACAGGTAGAGGGATGATTTATGCCTTTGCAGCAGATATATTGTTCGGGTTTTCGAGATAGGCTGTCAGCAAGACAACAGCTCAGAGGAGACGGAACCGGGGGAGCCGATCGCTCTGCGGCCAGCAGGGACTATCCATACATCTCAGTCGCCAGGGCTGCCTGCTGTCACCGCCCTGTCACTGTCCCCAAGCACACAGGTCCACCCCCAGCCACATTTCACATGCTGCGCTCTCTCCATTCTCCAAATAGCCAGCACAGCCTTCCTCCTCTTCCTCCTCCTCACCTTCCAGGCAGGAAAAGCAGCCCCTGCTCCCCGTGGTATCACCTGGCAGGAATGCACAGCACAGGGGAAAAAATAAGTTGAAGGAGAGCCCTTCTAAATCAGGTTTGCACCCTGCATCCTGAAATGTTAGTCTTGCCACTCCCCAGATAAAAGATACGGGTGCTAAACCGATGCCACATTTGATCTCAGCTGAGAAAGCAAGAGGGTTTAAAACATTCCTTCATCTCAAGCTGTAAGCAAAGTTTTTTCATGCTAATCTCAATAATTACTCCACTTCTCCCACATCACAAGGAGCACAGGACGGTGAGGTTTCCTTCGTTCACGGGATCCTGCTCAAAGCAGGGATCAGAGATTTGCAAGAGATTCGCTCTCTCAAGAGGTGCTGCTGGGAATGCTGGGCTGGATTCGACAGGATTGCTCCAGCCTCAGAGCAGGATCTGGCCCCACACTCCTCCCACTCTAGCTGAGCATCTTTGATCTGAGAGCATCAGGCTTGTTGGCATCACTATAAGACCAAAAATATCCAAAGTCATGAGGGAACAAGAGGACTTAAGTCTTTCTCAAACTCCATAAAATCTTTTCAGAGGCAGCAATGGGGTAAGGATAAATAAAGCATCTCTGGTGCTGCATTAAATGAACAATTAACAGAGAAAAGCTGCCTATGAGGGCCTGACATAGCAGAGCAAGGAGATTTTCTTCCCAGAGACGTCTGCTAGAAACAGCCCAAAACTTTCCCATTTCTGTTGCATTTTAACAGCAAGGTCAGCTCCTTTCTTCCTACCCCGACATCCTCCATCAGGGCCTCTTTCTGGGAACTCACAGCAACGCACCAGATGTCACCCAGAGACAGAGAAACAACCAGGGGCCAAACTGGGGCATTTCACCACCGCCCTGAATCCCAAACCACACGGCGCAGAGCTCACCGGGGACAGGGAGCAGAGAGCATCCCCTCGGTGGCACTGCCAGCCCCCGACCCCCCGGGTGGCACCCAGCCCCCTCCTCCAGGCACAGGTGACCACCCTGCTCCTGCCAAAAGCCACAAGAGCCACTTCAAATGCCTCCAGGCTTCCCCCAGCAGTAACCAGCCACTGGAAACTATCTAAATATCTGCAGCCCAAAGGGCACCTTTTTTCCACCATTTTTGCTCCGTGCTGGGTTTGATGGGCACACAGCACCGCACTCCGCGCAGCTCCGCAACATTCCCGGCAGCCTCGACAAGGCACCAGCACACAAAGAACATTTCACAAGAAAAGCCAGAGCTATGAGAGGAGAAGACCAAAACCAGCACCTCGAGAAGAGGGTGCAAGCACTGCAAGCAGGGGAACGCTGCTTTTTAGCTACGTGACACAGTTACTCTCAGATTTCTACAGGCTTCCTCAAGGCTGCAGACCCCAGATGTGCAAGCACCACGTCAGCTGCTGCCCGGGATGGTAAGGGTGAAGTAGGGAAGAAAAGAAACCGCAAGATTTAAAAAAGAAATCCACCTACATTTGGTGATGCGCTGAACTCCTCCTTCAAACTTCCAGCTCAGGGTGCACTTTCAGGATTCTTCTCTTTCGTACAGACCCTGAGATCAGAAATGTAGCCACTTCTTTTAAAAAAAACAAACCAAAACAATATGAGACCTCAAAATCCCAGATTCCAAGGCTTAAAAGTAGCTTTGCATTAGTCCTAAAAATACAGCCTTTGGCTGAAAGGAGCAGAAGGAAGCAGAGGCCAAAGGGAGAAGAAGGAGCAGGTGTGGGCTTTTATGGGTGCTCAGGTGCCCCAGGTGAGCGGGTCCCCAGGTGGGGAAGCAGCCCTGGCATCCCCCTCCCAGGTGTGCTGCCCTGAGAGGGGGCTGCTGCTTGTTTTTGGGAGGTGGGCACAGCTCTGGCCACTGCTGTGCAACACCCACCTGCAAACAGCTTCTTACAAACACCTTCGGGTGCGCACCGACCTCTGGCAGCTCCACACAGGTGTGTGCCCTATGTCACCCATGTCACCCAGGCTGGGGGAAGCCGAGGCAGCAGTGGATGGAGGGTCCCCCAGGGGATGGAGAGATGAGAAAAATAAAGAAAAAATTGATCTTCAATCCTTCTGCCACTCATAAGCTTCTCCCCTCCCGTACATATTTCCAGAGCCCCTATTTTTCCACATTTAAAGGGGTCAGAATAAATGTCACATTGCAGCAGGTACCTGTGAACAAAGCCACAAGTGTGGATGGCCACACGTACAAATTCCCTCCTCTGATTTTCCAGGTTTTTCAGGAGTGACCTTGGAAAAAGATTGAGCCATAGTTCTTCGTGTTGTGGGCAATAACAGGTTTGTCACCATTCAAACTGTCTGAAGGCTGCCCAGGCCTTATTTTATTGCATTTCTAGGTGTCACCAAGACCCAGCTGAATTACGTTGCCAACTCCTCCATATTAAAAAAAAAAAAAAAGTGACTTTGCTTTCCCTCTCCACACCACGCTGGAGATCGGTGCTCATGGGAACACTCCGGACATGTGCAACACAATTTTTGCAAGTGTGCGTGTGCAGTAGCTGGTACTTGCAGGCTTTGAGCACCTCATCAGGACACACGAATAAACAAAAACATCAAAATAAATAAAACGAATAGCGGCAGGAATAAGCAGACACTTAACATGTTCGCAAGCCCGGAGCGAGATTAGATTCATTTTTAAGAAGCGGCGCCAAGTTGAGCGGTGCCGTCCCAAAGCTGCGCATCCCCGGGTCCCTCCCGCGGGGACCCCCTCGGGCGAACCCCCCCCGGCTCCTGCCCCTTCCCCGGCCGGGCTGGGGGATGCTCCAGCCCCCCCGGCACGGCCGATGTCGCACCCGCCTCAGCCAGAAGGTGACGCCGTCCGCCCGCAAATTGCTCCCCAGCCCAATTAGGCGGCGGGTATCGGCTGCGATCGCGGCTGCTGATAGAGATAAATGGGGAAGGCACTATCTGCCCGACAATAGTGGCTTTTTTTTTTTTTTCCTCTAAAGGGGGGGGAAAAAAAAAAAAGAGAGAGAAAAAAAAAACAATTGAACTTTTCATCAGCTGCTAATCATGATTTTTTTATTGCTTTGCTTAGCATTTTCTGGGGAATAAAACCTCTGAGGAACCCAGTCTTTTGTGGAAAATGAAAGGGCATATAAAAAAATGAATGTACATGGATTCTAAATATTTCAGGTTGTATGACTTTGTGTTTGACCTTAGCAGAAGATGAACTAATCCTGCAATATAATAGACTTTCATAGAGATATGGAAAATGGCTGCTTTTTTATCTCAGTTGCCATGGGAACCATCAGAGAGAAGGCCTAGCTGAGATGCAATAGAAGGTTATTAAATGTGTGCTTGTGTATATTGGAAAAATACAGCTTTTTGTCATCTTGTGTCACTCATAGGTCTTTAATACGTAATGTTTAGGTTATTAATAAACTAACACAGGTCCATTTTTTACAGAGAACAACTGTGAATACAGCCATAAAAAAAATTAGTACAAGTTGAACATTTGCAAAACTCTTGGGCGCAGGCTGCTTGTCCACAACTTCCCATGGAAGTTTCCCTCCTTTTCCAGGTAGGGGAGGGATGAGCTTTGCTGGACAGGCAAAGGGGACCAGGACACTGTGGATGTCCTGTCCCCAACACAGAACCTGCTGCCCCTCCTGGGCTGTGGGCCCAGGGCAGCACTGGGATGCAGGGATGTGCTGTGGTGGTGCAAAATAAAATGTCACCTTGTTTGGTATCTGGGCACTGGCTCAGATGCTGCTGGGTAAAGAAAAGGGGGGTGACAGCTGAGGGGACATCTGTCCCCAGCTCGAGGCTGGGACACCTCCTGCCCTGGAGCTGGTGGCTGCACAGACAGGACAGGAGATACTTACTGTTAAAAAAAATAATATGCAGAATAATAAAGAAGAAAATCTAGTGGAAATAAAGAGAGAGAAAAAGAGAGAAAGAGGAAGAGAGAAAGAGAGAGAAAAAAAAAGAAAGGAAGGAAGCAAGAAAGGAAGAAAGGAAGAAAGGAAGAAAGGAAGAAAGGAAGAAAGGAAGAGCCTGCTACTGCCCGGAGCTGGAGGAAACAGACTTCACACTAACTCCAGGAGCGAAGGACTCCTTTTCTGTGGGGTTAATTTGTTTCTTTTTCCCCTCCAGGATCACCAGTTGCCTGGGCTGCCCTGTGGCTGGGGTGTGGGGGGATGACCCAGCACCGACGGGGAGGGCAGGAAACCGGCTGATGGGATTTGGGGGGACGAACTGGGGAGGGCACCAGGAGATTTTAACAGACTGGTCCAACCGGGCCCTGAGACCACTGAGGGCTGGAGCAGGACCAGGGCACAGCCGAGCCTAAAAGTGCCTTTCTGGGGTTGTCAGGGGTGCTGCTTGGAATAGTGACTGCTCCTGGGTGCAGGAATGAGCATGAATGCGAGTGGGTGCCTGGGGTACCCAGGATGATGCTCACACCTCTTCCCTTCTCCCTGCAAAGGCACCAGCTCTCCAGTGGAGCAACCCCAAATTTCCAAGTGCTCCATGTGGCAGCACCTTGCAAGGTGGGTTGCTGTCCCACCCGGCTTGGTGACAGGCAGGGGACACTGTCCTCACCTCACAGAGTCCACAGCAAAACCTGCATGTGCTGAGAGCCTCGGGGGTGTCCCAGGCCCGGCCGGGGGCACCCCGCATGCACAGCAGCCCCGCGTCCATGCATACTAAGTAAAGCAAGGAATACATAGATTTTGCCTATCTGCCGATCAAACGCGGAGATCTGCTCTGGTAAATGATGCATTAGATGCGGTGGCTGTATTTGTTGTGTGAGTTTTGAAAGGGTTCCGATAATCTGGAAGCGAGAGATAAGGAACACCATTTATTCAGCAGCACTTTGGAACCAATTTTCAACCCTGTTCAACCCCATTCTCCAGCAGCCTCCAGGAGCCCAGGAGATAAGGATTGGGCTATTCATTATCTTCACAAGGAACAAAGATTAGCTAGCAGAGATGAAAAATTACCCCTGGATAGTAATAATAAGGAAGCGAACCTGGAGAGTTGCTGAGCCTATATTCTCCCTGCTGCTGGTGCTGCTTCTTCTCTTTTTAAATTCTCTCCCTCTCTTTTTTGTTGAATCAATATTGAAAAGGTTGGTTCTTTTTTTTTTCCTTAAAAAAAAAAAACCACAACACCTTCTCCACTGTCTATCATATTTTTCAATATGCAGAATATGGTTGTTACCGTGGAAGAGAGCGGAGCACGGTTCCCCCTTTCCTTCCAGACTTTCAGATGACATCTTTAGTACAAAAGCTAAATAGCAGAAGAAAACATCCTTCTCTTCCAGCGGCATGAAGGGAAAATCGAACCCCTCCACTCCTCCGGCCCCAAATGCCTCGGTGGCACCCGGGGGGGTGGCCCTGGCCCCGGGACAGCCCGGCCGGCGGGCAGGGAGCAGCGCGGTGCGCAGCCCCGAGCCTCCGCCGATCTCATCCCCCCCCCGAGCCCCCGGCTCCGACACCCCCATCTGTCCCCGCTTGGGAAAAAATCTGCAGGCTTCAAACCCCGCTTTTCCCATAGTTTTTCTGCCTGAGCGACGGTCCCTCGCTTGAGAGTCGTTCCGTGCAGGGGCGATCCCAGGGCGCTGCTGGCGACAGCATCTCCCTCTTCCTAGGCACAAGGGAAAAAAGAGTGGGATAGATATATGTATATATTTTAATACCGCATTCTTTTGTATTTTTTCCCCCCTGCATAAATCCGGCGACGTATCTCCTCTCAGAGGATGAAGGGTAATACAGGAGGAGTAATTAAAACACTTACTTTGGAAATGGGCTGCGTGGGGCTGATAAGAATTATCTGCTGCATATCAAGGACCCTTTTTCCCTCGAACCATATCACAAAGACAGACAGAAAATGCCAGCAGAATAGGATTCCCCCCTCCCTTTCCTCTGCTCACATTTTTACCTCCATTATGATGATAATTTCTCTCCCGCGAAACTTTTCTCCTTCCCTTCCTGCACCGTATTTCGTTCCCCTGCTCCCGCAGGGCCAACCCCCCACCCCTGGACGGTCTGGCCTTTGTCTCTCCATTAATATGATTTTCCCGCAGCCCCGGGTGGGGGTTCTCACCTGCCCCCCAAGAAGAATCTCGGCGCGGCCCCCCCGGTGCCCACCGCCCCATCCAGGGCGCTTGGCGAGGGGATTCCCCCCCCAGACCCGCACACACCAGGAAAAAAATCCCCAGCAGGTGAGGATTGCCCAGCTGGGGCTTGGGCACACAAACATTTCCGAAAACATTCGTTCTGGCTAAATTTTCCTAGTGGTCTACGAGATACGTAAATTACCGTTTCTTTCCTAGCTATAACAACGAGTCGTGGTGTAATATCTGCTTGTGCCTCTTCCAGCTTCACCGCTGCCTGTGTTACGTGCAGGTGCACAGCCTGAAAGACTGAGTTTGGGAAGGGAGAGAGGGGAGAAGAAACACGAGGTTATACAAAAAACAGGCAAAAAAAAAATTAAAATCCCCAACCCCCAAAACATTTCCTTCACTAGGGAGCAGAAACAAAATTAATACGAATAGGAATAATGTATACGAATAATTGATGCTACAAAGCGGATCCTCCCACCCCACCTTCCTTGAGATCCGGTGGAAGAAGCGAACGGCTCAGGAGAGGCTGGGACCGCGGCTTTCCCAGAGCCTGGGATGTGACTGTGTGTGTTGTTGGTATAATATCAATTCATTTAAAATATGAAAGTCAAGTCGCGTAGACTGTGACAGCAACCGTAACAAAAGGTGCAAGCAACAGACAATGTGATGTGCTTGTACAGATATTGTAATGATGCAAATGAAGTGGAGGGGACGAGCTGCCTTATTATGTACATAAATACACAGTGGCTCGCTGTGCCACCCTTGAATGCGGGAGAGTGAGAGAGAGAAGGGGAGGGAAAGAAGGAAGAGAGGAGAAGAGAGGGAGGGAGGAAAGGGGGGAAGGAGGGAAGGGAGGGGAAAAAAAAAAAAAAAAAGGGCTCAGCTCGAAAACTGCTGCCAGTTTTAAGCGGCGCGCACCCCAGGCCGCCCCCTCCGCCGGGCTCCGCGCACCCTCCGCCCGCGGCAGAGCCGCTGCTCCCGGCGCAGGCAGGCGGGGGAGGCTCCGGTGCCCCCTCCCCAGCGCGCGGAGCGGCCCTCGGAGGCGGAGAACCGGCTCTTTCCAGACACCGGGCGGAAAACTGAAAGAAAACCGAGGAACGGGCGAAAGGCAAGGTAAGGGGGTGCGGCTGCGAGGCTCTGCGCGGCCCAGGGACTGCGGCACCGGCACGACGGCTCCGCCACCGCAGCGCACCGGGATGCGGGTCCCGCTGCTGGAAGGCAGCGCTCGGGGCGGTTTTCCCTGGGGACAAGCTGGAAGGTTTTTATGAAGAACGAAAAACTGCTCCCAGCAAACCCGGACGCCCCGGGCCGCCTCCTCCCGCCCGGCCGAGGTTGTGCTAGAGCGGAGGTACCACGGGGGCTCTGCCCGATGACCGGAGAGCACCCGGTGCGCTTCCCGCACCGGCACCCTGCGGAGTGCGGGGCCGCCGGGCCGCGTTTGGGTTTGAGTGCTGCTTTTTTTTTTTTTCTTTTTTTTTTTTCTCCCGCTATTGTCACCGGGGTAATTATTTAAATCTCCATCTTGGAAAGTTGCATTTCACCCAGGGCGACCAGGCAGACACTTCTCGGAGACAGGGTGTGCAGAGCCCCGCGCCCCCTCCCCGCAGCCACATCCTATCTCCTCGCTCCCATTGTTGACAGATTTGGGCATTAAAAAAAAGCTGCGAGGGTTTGTTGTGGCCCGGAAAGCCGGCGGGGCCCAGCCCCGCTCCCCCTGCACCTGCCTGCCGGGGAGTCCTCCCGTCCCAGTCCCGTGCAGCAGCTTTACGGGGCTTTGCATGATTTAAAATTACCCAGGCACATCGGGGACCGGGCCGCTCCTCTCCGCGGGCTCTTTCACCCCCCTCTCTCTTTCTATTTTTTGTTGTTGTACGTGCAAAGTTCCCCTCTTTATCCTCCTTTTGCTTTGGGGTGCAGAGGCTGGAAGGCAAGGAAAAAATAAAAAAGCATCAAGGAGAGGAGCATGCCTGGATTTGAGGCGATTTCAATAAGAAAAGCGATTTCACTAAGGGGGGTGCGGGTTTTGGTCGCGGGGATTGTTCTCCCCCGGAGCATCTTTATAAAACGCCTTTTTTTTTTCCTCGGAAATCTAAACCCCGGCCTGGTTTAAGCCCCGCGGGCGGTGCCGGTGCCGGGCGTGCGACAAGCGCGGGTCCCCGCTCGGTCCCTCCCCAGTGACTCGGTCCCTCCCCATTGAAGTTTTGCCTGTGGAGAAACAAATCAAACCTGCGGGATCGGCCTCTTTGCTCCCTCCTGCGACAGCTGCACCCGAAGTAACCTTGCGAAAATTAATAATAATAATAATAATAATAATAATAATAATAATAATAATAATAATAATAATAATAAGTAGCGAGCTCCTGCGAACGAAATCTTTCCTGGTAGCGCCTGAAAAAAAATATTTATACCTTTCTCTGGACAAAGCTGTGCGTGTGCATCCACCCCACGCGTTTTTCTTAGGGAACTTGCACAAAAGGCGTTTTTGTGGGTAGGCTGGGGTCACTTCGGGGCTTTTCCTCCGCTTTATTTGCAGCCGAGCGAGCCGGGGGGCTGCGGGGGCACCGGGCAAATTGCAGACAAAGTGCAGGTGAAGGCGGGAGGGAGGCTGGGACCGAGAGTTCCCACGGCGGGGAAATGCCCCACAGAAATGGGCTGCGGGTGGAGGGATAGCGAGGAAGTTTCTACAGTACTTACAGAAAAAAAAACGAAAGGCAAAACAAACAAACAACAAAACAAAACACAAGAAAGATTTAAGTATTCCGTGATTTATTCCCCGAGTCGTCTCTTTCTTTTTCTTTTTTTTTTTTTTTTTTAATGCAGCTTAAACAGGGTCCTGTGGTTAGGAGGTAACTGTGTCATTTTATAACCCTATTAGCAGCCATTAATACGTGCTAGTAACGCAGGGCGGGAGGGCCGGGGGAAGAAGAAAAGCAAAGCGGAGCCCAGACCAGAGGGAGGAAAACGCTGAAAAAAAAAAATTAAAAAGGCAGAAAGCAAGAACTTCCCCTCTCCAAAAACATCACTCCCAGAGAAATAATAAACCCAGGGAGGGGGTGGTTTGCCGGTGCTGGCAGACCAGGGGGGCGAGGGGCTCCTACCTGCGGCCGGCTGCTCCTCTACCTGCCGGGTCGGGGCGGTCCAGCCCATAGCGGCCCTCCCAGCCCCCCCCGCCTTCCCCGGCCCGCCCCGGGGCTCGCAAACCGCCCGTGGGTACCGGGACCGAGCGCTTCGCTCCCTCTTTTTCTGTGTTTTCACGGAGCTTTTCCTGCCCTCCCTGCTTGCGGCCGCCGCGGGTTGTAGTTCGGAGGGAAGGAGGTGGGAAGCGGGGGGAAGATGCTGCACCCCGGGTCTCCGTTCACCGGGAGGGATCGTGGCCCTTTGGGGGGACCGCCTGGGACGCCCCGGGAAGGGGTGGGTGTCTGGAGGGTGTCTGCGAGTCCCACTCAGCCCAGCTCCGTTTGCTCAGGTACAGTTTCCCTGGTCCAAGCACCCAAGATCAGGAGAGAAAAAAAAAAGAAAAAAGAAAAAAGAAAAAAAAATAAAAGAGAAACCCCACTCCGGGCGTGTAAATAAATAGTCTGTGTGCACGGCCGGGGGTATTTGTTTTCTGCCTTCGCCTCTGCCCGGGCATAGGTGTCAACTCCATCACATGGCGTTACTGACTGTTGCTAAAACATGTTGTCGTCTCCCCTCTCCCTTAACGATATGACATCACTTGTCAATCAAATCAAAATAACCAGTTGTGCTCCCAGATCTGGGAAAGCTCCCTTACTAAAAAAGAAGAAGAAGGAAAAAAAAAAAAGATTGCAACGGCAATAACAAAATAAAGTTAATAAAACGGAGCACGTTGTGTCGGAAAAAAAAAAAAAAGAAAAGAAAAAAAGGGAGAAAGAAGGGAGAAAATAAGGAGATTTGCAAGGAGCGGGGTGAGGAGCAGGGCGATCCTGGGCCCGGGCAGACCCTCTCCCCGGAGGCTTGGCAGAAAATTGAGGGGAGAGCTGTTTAACCAGCCGTGCGCAGGGGCTGCGGAGCGGAGCTAAGCCGCTCGCGTCCAGCAGCCAGCGCGGGTTGCTGATGTTCCCGATGGGTGAATTAATTCAATTAAAAACCCCAGCCGTGCCGCCGGGGCATTTAGCGGTCGAGAGCCGTTCGCCAAACGTAGGCAGCAGGGACGGGACACGGCGCGGAAAAAAAAAAAAAAAGTAAAATCTTGCGAGCCGACTAGCAAGAAAATCCCCCCAGCTACGGGAATTAAACTCCTCTCTCAACAGAAATCGTTCATCCCTGCTGGAGGGGTCATTTATTTTGCAAAGGGAGGAGAGGTGCAAACCGCAGGATTCGGGTGCGAACAGGCGCCGGCCGGAGTGTCAGCACCCCGGCGGATCGGGGAGGGGGCAGCCGGACCCTCGGCCGAGCTGGGGGGGGGGGCCGGCCCAAGACAGCGCGGCCGGAGCCGCCGCCGCTGCCCGTTCACCCCCTTTTGTTTTGTTTCGCCTGCCGGCCCCCGGGTAACCCGAGACGGGGGCTTCAGGGAGCCCTGGCCGGGCAGCGCCGGGGTCTGCCTCGCCATAAATCAAGCCGCCTGATTAATCTTTACAATTTGTCTTTTAAAACAAACACGAACGAATTATCAGCTCGTTAACTGCGATTTTATCACCTGCCTAAAACAAACAGCCCACCCCGCTTCCCCCCCATACCAAAAGAAAAAAAAGTCGCGGCTCCGTGCTGATGGCAGGCGAGCAATAATTAAAACATACATATGAATTAATAAGGGCGTAGCGAGGCGCTGGGTTTCGCCGCCGGGCGGGAGCCGGAGCCGGCGGGGCCGGGGTGATCCCGGCTGGAGACGGACCCCCCGGGCACGGTGCGCTCCGGTCCGGCAGCCCCGGGCTGCGGGTAGAGCGAGGCGCTGGCGAACCTACCTGCAAACGCCTGCGTTTATTTTATATTTTCCCTTCTTTGACAAATATAACGACAAAAAAATCCGTTTGGGAGTGTTATTTGTGTGCTTTCGGTGAGGGTTTTTTGGTGCATGTAGAAAGAAAATCGCTTCGGGCACGGAGGGAGAAGCCGGGTTTTTAGAAAGCTCGCTCGGTTCTCTGCTTTTTAACTTTTTTTTTTTTTTTTTTTNTTTTTTTTTTTTTTTTTTTTACATTTTGCTTTGATTCGCTTTCCTCCCTGGCACCTCCGGCCTAAGGCGCCCGCGGACGCTCCGCCGCGGGCGGGCAGCTCCGCAGCGCGGGGGGCACTTGCCCTCCCCAGCCCCGGCCCCTCTCCCACCAAGCCCGGCCCAACGCCTGTTCCCGGCCTGCCGGGGCCACCCAGCCCGTCCCGGGAGAACCCGGCTCCACCGCCCCTTCCGCGCCCGTCAGCCGACGGAGGAGCTGCCTCCGGGCCTCCGCTTGCGACCCCCCGGCGGCAGGAGGGGCCGAGGGGCGCCGCGCTCCAGGCGCCGCCGCGCAGCCCCGAGGGCAGGGGCAAGGGGGGGGCTTGGCAACCAGAGCTTGGGGTGCAGGAGGCCGGCGGAGGAAAGGATGCGGGAAGCGGGGAGAGCAATGCCGGCTCCCCCTGCCCCAGCCTCCGGCGGCCCCATCCCGGCCCCCACTTCCCCGCCCCCGGGCTGCGCTGTGGGTCCCCCCGGGGAGCTGCTGCGCTGGGGGTCCTCTGGGAGGACGTTTGTGGGGGACAACGGGTAGTGGTGGAGGAACAGTTAGGGAGGGGGCCCCGTGTCGCTTCGGCCAGACGGGCTCCGCGGCGAGGAAAGGGAGTTTTATTATTATTACCATCATTATTATTATTATTATTGTTATTATTTTTTTTTTAAAAAAAGGTTCATTTCCTGGCGAATTTGGCAGTGGCGGGTGACGTCAGAGCCCCGGCGTCGTAGTGACTGGGGCGGCCGGGCCGGGGGAGGCCGCTCCGGCTCCCAGCCCCCCGCGCTGCCCGCCGGGGGGGC